>CM026889.1:29773685-29817719 GCA_015227895.2 Colaptes auratus | reverse complement strand
CACAGCCAATCTCAATCTCCCCACCTTCTAGTCCTGCTTCCATCCCCCCCAGTCCTGTCCCTCCCTGACACCCTCAAAAGTCCCTCTCAAGCTTTCCTGTAGCCCCCTGCAGATCCTGGAAGGCACAATGAGGTCTCCTGGGAACTTCTCTTCTCTCTCGTTTTTTACTGGAGAGAGAGCTTCAGGAAACTTTGGATCAGCCCTTTGCTAAGGGCAGTGTGCTTGAAGTGTCAAAACTTTTGTCCCTGCTCCTCTGCTAGGACACTGTTAAAGGTTTCTCAGCTGAGCTGATGAAGAAGCTGCACTTCAGCTCTGGCATGGTACAGAGAGAAAGCTCTTAGGAACTCCAAAAATAAAGTGAGCAGGGACCATAATTTTTTACCAGCAGGGGCTGTTTTGAAGTGCTTAAATAAATGTTTTCATGCCACCAGTAGAGCAAAAGTGTTCTTATACCCAAGGAGAGAGAGGGGGAGGCTGCTCTGGTGTCAACTGGCTGTGGTAAGTTTTCTTCAGGCACTCTTTGAAACACTCCACACAGCAGTATGTCACTGGGGGGGGTCCAAGGATCATCTTATTAAAGCAAACTTTGCACCTGGAAAGGGAAGAAAAATATTTGCCCGGCAATTTTCACAGCTTCTGCATCTTGGCCATGTGCAAAGGGCAGAAGGGGTCAGCTGCATCCTGCTACACTTACAGAGTCATAGACTGCTTAGGAAGGGGCTTTAAAGCTCATCCAGCTCCAACCCCCTGCCATGGGCAGGGACACCTCCCACAGCCCAGGGTGCTCAGGGCCTCATCCAGCCTGGCCCTGAACACCTCCAGGCGGGAGGCAGCCACAGCCTCCAGGGGCAGCCTGTGCCAGGCTCCCCACCCTCCCTCTAACAAATTTCTTCCTAATCCCTCTTACAGCTTCAATCCATCGTCCCTCGTTCTGGCACTCCCAGCCCTCAATCCATTCCACTTTGTTTTATCACTACAAGCCCTTGCAGTAAGTCTCTCCTCAGCTCTGCTGGAGCCCCTTCAGGTTCTGGAAGACTGCTCTGTGGTCTCCCTGGAGCCTTCTCTTCTCCAGGCTGAACCCCCCCAGCTCTGTCAGCCTCTCCCTATAGGGGAGCGTCTCCAGCCCTCTGATCATCCTCATGGCCTCCTCTGGCCCTGCTCCAGCAGCTCCAGGTCCTCCTTGTGCTGGGGGCCCCAGCACTGGACACAGTGCTCTGGGTGAGGTCACATTGCAGAGCTGAGCCCAACGACCTTAGACCATTCTGTTCCTTAGTCTCTTCCTTTGGCTGTTTCCCTGAGCAGAGCTGCACACTGTCCAGGATGAAAGTAGGAAGTGTTCAGCTGCAGAGAGGTTTGCTGGGTGGCAAACTGTGTTAATTCTGTGCCCTGTATTCTGAAAGGTCCTTGAGGTCCCAGGCTCACAGGATGCCAGGAGTTGGAAGGGACCCAAAGAGATCATCCAGTCCAAGCCCCCTGCCAGAGCAGGAGCAGAGAATCCAGCTCAGGTCACACAGGAACACATCCAGACGGGGCCTTCAAAGTCTCCAGAGAAGGAGACTCCACAACCCCTCTGGGCAGCCTGCTCCAGGGCTCTGTGACCCTCACAGGGAAGAAGTTCCTCCTGATGTTGAGGTGGAACCTCCTGTGCTGGAGTTTCCATCCATTGCTCCTTGTCCTGCCCCAGGGAGCAAGTGAGCAGAGCCTGTCCCCTGCCTCCTGACCCCCAGCCCTCAGATGTTGATAGACATTGATTCAATCCCCTCTCAGCCTTCTCCTCTCCAGACTGTGCAGCCCCAGGGCTCTCAGCCTCTCCTCACCAGGCAGTGCTCCAGTCCCCTAATCATCCTCACTGGACCCATCTCTGCCTTTGTGGTGTTCACATCCAGACTGTGCTGGGGGCTCAGGGGCTAAAGCTGGGCTCTGCTCACTGCTCAGTCTCCTCCACAAATCAATGAGGACTGAATACTGAAGACTCTTCTTGCACTACTACTGACAATGAGAATCGTTTAATAATGGTTTTCACTTCTCTCCTTGTTGGCTTCCTCCTCACTGGCTGTGCCTGGCTCCTGTGGCAATGACAGGCTAATGGGAACAGCTAATTGCATAGACAGCTCTCAGAAGGCTGTCTCAGAGAGTTCTACTAAAGCATTTAAATCCTGGGCACCTGAGCAGTGCCCAACTTTCTCAGCTCGTGGAGTAACAGCTCAGACTTCCGGAGTGCACACAGCAGGACTTGGAGCCCTGTGCCACTGACTGACTCCAGACTTGATCAAAACCTCTGTGTTGGGCTCACAACGGATAAAGGATTTGTGAAGCTTCATAAATCTCTTCTCTCTTGAGCCTAGCCTCAGGTTCGTGGGGAAAACCATTCAATATCTTTTCATTTTGGTGCCTGACAAGCTTCTCCCCTCTCTTCTGCCCCCCCTTCCTCTCCCCTCTCTCTTCTGCCCCCCCTTCCTCTCCCCTCTCTCTACAACCCGCCCCCCTTCCCTCCCCTCTCTCTTCTGCCCCCCCTTCCCCCCCCCTCTCTCTCGCCCCCCCCCCCTTCCTCTCCCCCTCTCTCTGCCCCCCCCCCCCTTCCTCTCCCCTCTCTCTTCTGCCCCCCCTTCCTCTCCCCCTCCTCTTCTGCCCCCTTCCTGCCCCTCCTCTTCCCCCCCCCTTCTCTCTCTCTTGCCCCCCCTTCCTCTCCCCCTCTCTCTTCTGCCCCCCTTCCTCCCCCTCTCTCTTCTGCCCCCCTCCTCTCCCCTCTCTCTTCTGCCCCCCCTTCCTCTCCCCTCTCTCTTCTGCCCCCCTTCCTCTCCCCTCTCTCTTCTGCCCCCTTCCTCTCCCCTCTCTCTTCTGCCCCCCTTCCTCTCCCCTCCTCTCTCTCTTCTGCCCCCCCTTCCTCTCCCCTCTCTCTTCTGCCCCCCTTCCTCTCCCCTCTCTCTTCTGCCCCCTCTCAACTCGCTGCCACTCCAGGATGTCATGTCAGCTGGAAACAAGTGAAGCCACACATCCTAGGAGGGGTGAGGCTGGAGGAGCAGGAAGAGGGCTGCTGGTGGTGGAAGCCCCAAAAGCAGCAGCTGCTGAGAAGGGTGGTGATTAATGTGACACCCTGCTATTGTATCATGACTGACAGCTTGAAGCTGAAGAAAGTGCCTAGGGATGATTTGCTCACACAAATAGGCAGGAGATGAGGAGGAACCTGTGCCTTCTGCCACGAGTTTGACCTCAGGTAACATCGGGCTCCTCGAGGACGTTCAGCACTTGCCAGCACTGCAGATTTCCTCCCAGCTGGGGTGCCTGGCAGCAGGGCAGTAGCCTCAGCTGGCATGTGCCCTGCTATTCCTGCCAGAGGTGCCCAGGGTGAAGAACTTTGTGAGGGCAACCTCCTGGCCAAACAGCACCAGCCCTTTGCTCGGGAGTAATAAAGATCTGCTCGCTGTCAGCAGAGGAAATTGCTTGGGATGCTTTGAATAGCTTCGTGTGGGGAGGCTCAGAGCTGCCCACAAGGAACCAGCTGAGCCAGGAGCTCTTCCCAGGAGGGGCTTCAGTCTTCTGCCAGGACATGGACTACATCCATGGATCCCTGAGGCAAAGGCTCTTGATCAGGAGTGCTGAGGGAGACAGTTTAAGGCCAGGCTGGATGTGGCTCTGGGCAACCTGATCTAGTGGAGGGTGTCCCTGCCCAGGGCAGGGGGGGTGGAATTAGGTGATCCTTGGGGTCCCTTCCAACCCTGGCAGTTCTGTGATTCTCTTGCTTTTGCTTGCCTTGTGCATCTGTATGGGACCCAGGGGTGCATCTGTATGGGACCCAGGGGTGCATCTGTATGGGACCCAGGGGTGCACCTGTATGGGACCCAGGGGTGCACCTGTATGGGACCCAGGGGTGCATCTGTATGGGACCCAGGGGTGCCTGCATGGGACCCAGGGGTGCCTGCATGGGACCCAGGGGTGCATCTGTATGGGGCCCAGGGGTGCATCTGTATGGGACCCAGGGGTGCATCTGTATGGGGCCCAGGGGTGCCTGTATGGGACCCAGGGGTGCATCTGTATGGGACCCAGGGGTGCATCTGTATGGGACCCAGGGGTGCCTCTGTATGGGACCCAGGGGTGCCTGCATGGGACCCAGGGGTGCATCTGTATGGGACCCAGGGGTGCATCTGTATGGGACCCAGGGGTGCCTGTATGGGACCCAGGGGTGCCTCTGTATGGGACCCAGGGGTGCCTCTGTATGGGACCCAGGGGTGCCTGCATGGGACCCAGGGGTGCATCTGTATGGGACCCAGGGGTGCCTCTGTATGGGACCCAGGGGTGCCTCTGTATGGGACCCAGGGGTGCCTGCATGGGACCCAGGGGTGCATCTGTATGGGACCCAGGGGTGCACCTGTATGGGACCCAGGGGTGCCTGTATGGGACCCAGGGGTGCACCTGTATGGGACCCAGGGGTGCACCTGTATGGGACCCAGGGGTGCCTGTATGGGACCCAGGGGTGCATCTGCATGGGACCCAGGGGTGCCTGTATGGGACCCAGGGGTGCCTGCATGGGACCCAGGGGTGCATCTGTATGGGACCCAGGGGTGCCTGTATGGGACCCAGGGGTGCATCTGTATGGGACCCAGGGGTGCATCTGTATGGGACCCAGGGGTGCCTGCATGGGACCCAGGGGTGCCTCTGTATGGGACCCAGGGGTGCCTGTATGGGACCCAGGGGTGCATCTGTATGGGACCCAGGGGTGCATCTGTATGGGACCCAGGGGTGCATCTGTATGGGACCCAGGGGTGCCTCTATGGGACCCAGGGGTGCCTCTATGGGACCCAGGGGTGCCTGTGCTGTGACTTCATGGAGCATGGCTGTAACCAAGCTGCCTGACCCAGCGTGAGGAGTCCCTGCCCGTGGCAGGGGGTTTGGAACTAGGTGATCCTTGAGGTCCCTTCCAACCCTGACAGTTCTGTGACTCTACCCTAGGTACTGGTGACAGCAAGGTTGGTCTGGCAGTTGTGTGGCCTCTGTCAACAGGTACCTCCTGAAGTGAGCTTGTGACAGCACCACTGAACCAACAAGCCTCTACACAGCACCATTTATGATCACAGCTGTGTTCATGAAGCTGAACCATGAGCAGCCAAAGGTCACAGGTGGCTGCTTCTCACTCCCAGTACTGCTGGCCCTGCCAGCCACAGCAGGCTCAGTGGGCAGCCCAGTGGGCTCAGGGGGCTTGGCTGCCACACAACTGCCACAGCAGTTACCCCAGAACTGTGACTACCCACAGCCTGCATCCTCCTGCAGCACAGATGTGGCTTGAATCTTTAATTGGAGGTCCTGATTTGTTTACTGTTGGATCCCTGTGAGGCCTTGCTCTTGCTTCCTCATGCTCTTAAGCACTGCTTCATGGCAAAGACAGGACTGTACTTCCTTCTAGACAAACACTTAGCTCTGACATTCCTGCCTTTGCTGCCTTCCTGTTCATGTAGGATGTGTTGATGGCACTCTTGAAGCACAGACAGTTTGGCAGGGAGCAGCAAATCATCTTTCACTGGAGCACAGTAAGCACTCTTGCTATCTCCACAGTTGTTTGTTCAAGAGGGCTTCTCTCAGCAGAACATCAGCAAACACAGGCATGCCTGAAAGGAGGTGCTGAGGAGAGCCACAAAAGGACATTTCAGGGCATGGAAAAAGGTGTGAGTGAAAATCAGAGTGCTGCAGTTCAGCTCCTCTCAATGTGATTTCCCCAGTGCTCACCTATGCTGCATCCAGCTCTGCTGTCCCCAGCACAAGAAGGACACAGAGCTCTTGGGGTGGGTCCAGAGGAGGCCACAAGGATGATCCAAGGGCTGCAGCACCTCTGCTGTGAGCACAGGCTGAGGGGGCTGGGGGTGCTCAGCCTGGAGAACAGAAGGCTCCAGGGAGACCTTAGAGCTGCCTTCCAGTACCTGGAGGGATCCTGCAGGAAGGCTGCAGAGAGACTTCTCCTGAGGGTGTCTGAGCCAGGCCAAGGGGGAATGGTTAGAAGCTGAGGCAGAGAGGGTTGGACTGCAGCTGAGGAAGAAGTTCTGCAGTGTGAGGGTGGTGAGACTCTGGCACAGGCTGTCCAGGGAGGCTGTGGCTGCCTCCTGCCTGGGGCTGTGCCAGGCCAGGTGGATGAGGCCCTGAGCAGCTGAGCCTAGCTGGGAGCTGTCCCTGCCCCTGGTGGGGAGGTTGGAGGAGATGATCTCCGAGGTCCCTTCCAGCCTGAGCCGCTCTGTGACTCTCTAATGTGCTGGGTGAGCTGTTGCCCTCTGGCTGAAAGCACTGATCACAGGCTGTGGGAAGCCTTCACCCCATGCTTTTCTTTGGAAAGCATTTGAGACGCTGCCAGGGGAAGTCCTGGTGCAATTTGGGTGCTGACTGTTGGATTGGAGAGGCTGTCACACGAGGACCAGGTCAAGCTGAAAGGAGTTCAAGCTGCAGCTGTCTTGTGGGCTGTGACAGCTGTGGCTGCTGCAAGTGGTTTGCCTTCAAACCCTTGCATTTTCCTGCCCCCTTGAATCCTTTCAGACAGCCTCAGGACACCTCCTTCGCTCACCTTCCACAGTAGCTGTCTCAGAGTGCAATTTACAGAGGGAGCAACATTCCCACTGCCAGGATGTTCTGCAGAGGACTGCAAAAGGGGAGGGGGGGGAGGAAAAAAAATATCTGTTGTCCCCATGGCACTTAACTGCTTCATTTTCAAGGTGTTAATGAGGATGTATTTGGCCACAACAACCCCGTGCAGAGCTACAGGCTGGGGGCAGAGTGGCTGAGAGCAGGCAGGCAGAAAGGGACCTGGGGGTGCTGGTGGACAGCAGCTGAACATGAGCCAGCAGTGTGGCCAGGTGGCCAGGAGGGCCAATGGCCAGCAGGAGCAGGGAGGTCATCCTGCCCTGTGCTCAGCACTGCTTAGGCCACACCTGGAGTCCTGTGTCCAGTTCTGGGCTCCTCAGGTTAGGAAAGCTGTTGAGTTGCTGGAAGGTGTCCAGAGAAGGGCAACAGAGCTGGGGAGGGGTCTGGAGCACAGCCCTGGGAGGAGAGGCTGAGGGAGCTGGGGTTGCTTAGCCTGGAGGAGAGGAGGCTCAGGGGAGACCTTCTTGCTCTCTCCAAACTCCCTGAAGGGAGGTTGCAGCCAGGTGGGGGTTGGTCTCTTCTCCCAGGCACCCAGCACCAGAACAAGAGGACACAGTCTCAAGCTGTGTCAGGGGAATTTTAGGCTGGAGGTGAGGAGAAAGTTCTTCCCAGAGAGAGTTGGTGGCCCTTGGGCTGTGCTGCCCAGGGAGGTGGTGGAGTCACCATCCCTGGAGGGGTTCAAGAGGGGACTGAGGTGGCCCTTGGAGCCATGGTTTAGTCCTGGGGTCTGTGGGGAGAGGTTGGACTCTTCCAGCCTTGGTGATTCTGTGATTCTGTCTTCCTTTGCATGCTGCATAAAGCCAGCCCTGACACACAGCAGGTCCTGATGCTCTTGCTGGCAGCCATAAGCAGAGGCTCTTGGTTCAGCTTTGCAAAGTGTGGTTGGTTTGGGGTTTTTTTAGGCTCTTGGAGAAAAAGAGGAGAAGGAAGAGTGAAGGCTTGGTTTGGGTGTTAGCACAGCACAGATTCCCTCTGGCTTTCCCCAGATGCAAGTACTGCAAAGCTGCTGTGTGACACCACAGAGCTTTGCAGCTCTCTCCAATTCTGTGATTAAAGGCTTCTTATCTAGGAAAAAAACCCAGTTAATGAATTCCTTCCATATATTCTCAGCAGAAGCATTCAACAAGGAAGAAATCCTACTGTTGAGTATGGCAAATGTGGAGATGTGGTGCCTGGGGACAGGGCTCAGTGGAGGGCTTTGCAGAGTAGGGTTAATGGTTGGGTTCCATGGTCATGAAGGGCTTGTCCAACCTAAATGATTCCATGATTCTGATAGGCTGAGATGCTGCTCTGGAGATGGAAATTGAGATGGAAAAAACACCCAAACAGTTCAGCTGCAAGTGTACAGAGAGCTGAAATGCTGCAAGTTGATGTCCTGCTGGATACCAAGTTCTGCAGGGGGCAGCAATGTGCCCTGGGGGCCAAGAAGGCCAAAGGGGTCCTGGGGTGCATTAAGTAGAGTGTGTCCAGCACAGCCAGGGAGGTTCTCCTCCCCCTCTACTGTGCCCTGCTGAGCCCTCATCTTGAGTCCTGTGCTCACTGCTGGGCTCTCCATGTCAAGAGGGACAGGGATCTGCTGGAGAGGGTCCAGCAGAGGGCTGTGAGGATGATTAGGGGACTGCAGCACTGCCTGGAGAGGAGAGGCTGAGGGACCTGGGGCAATTAGTCTGGAGAAGAGAAGACTTAGTGGGGACTTAATCAATGTCTATCAATATCTGAGGGCTGGGGGTCAGGAGGCAGGGGACAGGCTCTGCTCACTTGCTGCCTGGGGCAGGACAAGGAGCAATGGATGTAAGCTGCAGCACAGGAGGTTCCACCCCAACATGAGGAGGAACTTCTTTGCTGTAAGGGTCACAGAGCCCTGGAGCAGGCTGCCCAGAGAGGTTGTGGAGGCTCCTTCTCTGGAGCCTTTGAAGGCCTGTCTGGATGTGCTCCAGTGTGATGTGAGCTAGACTGCATGCTCCTGCTCTGGCAGGGGGTTGGACTGGATGATCTCTCTGGGTGCCTTCCAACCCC
Organism: Colaptes auratus; assembly: GCA_015227895.2. NCBI lineage: Eukaryota > Metazoa > Chordata > Aves > Piciformes > Picidae > Colaptes > Colaptes auratus. Next base: position 29,809,085 of record CM026889.1, on the reverse strand, counting down.
TGCCATCCTGTGATCTGTGATGATAGCTGTTTCCTCCAGGATACAGCAGAGATCCCAGCCCAGGCTGTGGCTCTGCCTTTGAAGGAGAGCTCTGTCATCAGGCTTCCTGTGTGCACAGCCACCCCACCAGCCTGTAAGGAAAACAAACGTGGCTGGCAGGACCTTGCCAGAGCTGCTCCAGGTTAAGTGCACCTTCCCCTGGATGATTCCAGAAATGCACATCCTAAGGCATTCCCTGGAAGCAGAGCAGAGTGCCAGGCCTCAGTGCCCTCTCAGTGATCCAGTAACCCACTTAGGACTGACACTCAGGAGTGACCTACTTGTGCTGGAGACTGTTACTCAGCTCCCTGGCTTCTGGAAGCTGTGCTGCTGCATCCCCCTCAGCCTGTGGGGAGGGGCCTGGCTGCAGCAAGATGAGCTCTAGAATCATAGCATCATTAAGGTTGGAAAAGGCCTTTAAGATCCTCAGGTCCAACCATCAACCCAGCTACTGACTGTGCAGGAGGTGCCCTGACATCCCTGGGCAGTGATGGCAGCAGAGGTGCAGGTTCCATCATCAAGCACCAGTGAAATGCACAGCTCAAGGAACAGGAGGCTGGAGGTGTTCTGGAAAAGTCCTGGGAGGTTTTGCTTTCTCCCAGTCATAGAACACAGAATGGTTTGGATTGGAAGGGACCTGGAAGTTCCAACCCCCTTGCCATGGGCAGGGACTCTTTCCACTTGCCCAGGTGGCTCAGGGCCTCATGGTCTTGAGCTCCTCGAGGGAGGGGGCATCCACAGCCTCCCTGGGCAGCCTGTGCCAGTGCCTCCCCACCCTCCCTGTGAAGTCATCCCATCCCTCTGCAAGGGCCAGCTGAAGGGGACAGCAGCAGTACGAAAGGGTGAACAGAGGTTTGGCAGCAACCACGTTCATGTCTCTGACAGCCAAAGACATTGGCACTCAGCCTTCAAGGGCACGGTGCTGCCTGGTCTTCATGTCACCAGGGAAGCTTCAGGAGCTGTTCCAGTTACATTTCTAATCATGGCTGGAAGGGGTGGGCCACATCCCTGCTTCCAGGCTGCTGTTGTGCCTCTTCAAACAGAGCTCTAAGTGGGTGCAAATTACCTCTGTAACTGTGGAGGTGAGAGTCTGTGCATCCCATCTCCACACCTTGAGTGCTGTGTCCAGTGCTGGGCTCCTCAGTTGAAGAAGGACATTGAGGCACTTGAAGGTGTCCAGAGAAGGGCAACAGAGCTGGGGAGGGGTCTGGAGCACAGCCCTGGGAGGAGAGGCTGAGGGAGCTGGGGTTGCTTAGCCTGGGGAAGAGGAGGCTCAGGGGAGACCTTCTTGCTCTCTGCAGCTCCCTGAAGGGAGGTTGTAGCCAGGTGGGGGTTGGTCTCTTCTCCCAGGCAGCCAGCAGCAGAACAAGAGGACACAGTCTCAAGCTGTGCCAGGGGAGGTTTAGGCTGGAGGTGAGGAGAAAGTTCTTCCCAGCAAGAGAGATTGGCCCTGGGGCTGTGCTGCCCAGGGAGGTGGTGGAGTCCCCATCCCTGGGGGTGTTCAAGAGGGGATTGGATGTGGCACTTGGAGCCATGGCTTAGTTGTCAGGAGGTGTTGGGTGCCAGGTTGGACTGGATGATCTCTGAGGTCTTTTCCAACCTGGTTGATTCTATGATCCATAGAAAGAGGTAAACGACAGGTTGATGGAGAAGCTCTTGCAGCAGCAGAGCTCACTGCAGATTTGTAGCTCTCAGGCTTCCACTTTTTGCTTCCTCCCTTCTAGAAGCCAGTGGAGAGAATTGGATGCCAAGGAAAGGCTGACACCAGAGACTGGAATTCCCCTCTCGTGGCAGAGAGCTTTGGTGAGTGTTTCTCTCTCAGTTCAGCCAACATGCCTCTGCTGGAGCTGTGAGTCTGTGTGGAACCTCTGCCCCGAGCCCTTACACCCTTATTTAGCTTTTACTCAAAGCTTCCTCACAGATCTCCTCCTCAGACATCATCAAGGCCAACCTATCACCTAATACCCAACACCTCCTGACAACTAAACCCTGGCTCCCAGTGCCACATCCAAGCCTTTGGTGAACCCCTCCGGGGATGGGGACTCCAGCAGCTCCCTGGGCAGCAGCTCCCAAGGGCCAATCTCTCTTTGTGAGAAGCTGGATTTGTTCTGGTGAATATTTGAGTGGAAGCCTCAGCAGCCTCTGCTGCCACAGCAGGGCTGTGAGCATCCCTGCAGCTGCCAGCGAGGGTCATGGCCATGACAGTGGCAGTCAGCACTGTCAACATGGGCTGGCTGAAAGTGCCAGCTCCTTTCTCCCCGTGCTCTGAAACAGCTGCCCAGGGGCACAGACTCCTGGCAAGATGTGAGGAGCTGGGATTAAGTCAAGTCATCCTGTTTTGAGCTCCACGTGCCTTCTCCTCCACTCCAGCTCCCACTCATGTACACATTCTTGAAGAAACCCTTGTTTGAAGTGGCATTAGTTTGCAGCAGCATGGAGTATTTAATCAAAGTCAGGCCTCACTCACTTGGGCCTCACATGAATGTGGCAGGCTGCAGCCCGAGGTGGCTCAGCCCCTTGTGGGGAGACACTCAGAGCACGGCTGGCTGCTGCTGGAGCTCTCTGCCCTGGCTCCTTGGCTCTGCTGCTGCAGAGCTGCCAGGTGCAGACAGAAGGACATGGAGCAACCCTGACCTTGGCTGTGCAACAGGGAGCCAGAGGCTTTCCTTTTAAGTCGCTGTCTGCACCGAAAGGCAATCAGGAGGGCCTGTGAGAGAGAGGCTGCGGAGATGTGGAGGTGTGGAGGTGGGGTAGCCCTTGGTGTGCTCAGCTGGAATCCCACCAGGCAAATAGCTGTGAGATAAGATGTCTCTGCAGTGCAGTCTGGGCTGCAGCTAAGGTCTCCCAGGCTTTGTGTCTGCCCCTGTTTGAAGCTGATGAGGGAACATCAAATAACACCCCACTGCCAACAGCAGTTTCCCTCTCTTGTAAACTGATGACTTGAAACACAGCAAGGCAGAGCAGCACTGCTCCTGTTCCCTGCTGGAAAATTACCTCATGGAGCCAAGATGTTGGTGGCTGGGGGAAGAGAAGAGAGCTTTCCAGCAACTCTTCCTTCTGTTGCCTGCCAGCTGGACAGCACTGCACATCCAGCTGCCCCAAACTGCTGCCCCAGGGGCTGGGGCTGGGGCTGGCAGTGGGGCACCACTGCAGAGCAGCCACAGGACTTCAGAGGCATTGCATCCAGGCCTGGCTTGCAAGCCTGCAGTTTCTGCTTGCTCTCACCACTCTGAGAAGCAGCTTCCTGCTCTGTTGATGAGGGTTAGAAAGCTTTCTCTGCCTTACAATCAGGAATGAAGGCAACTTGTGAGAGAACAAGAGGACACAGTCTCAAGCTGTGCCAGGGGAGGTTTAGGCTGGGTGTTAGGAAGAAATTCTTCCCAGCCAGAGAGATTGGCCATTGGGCTGTGCTGCCCAGGGAGGTGGTGGAGTCCCCACCCCTGGAGGTGTTTAGGAAGAGCCTGGCTGAGGCCCTTGGTGCCATGGTTGAGCTGATCAGATGGTGCTGGGGGAGAGGTTGGACTGGATGGTCTCTGAGGTCTTTTCCAGCCTGGTGAATTGTGTACTCTGTGTTCTATTGTACCTTAGAAGCCATGTTGGAAGGTTTGATATCCAGTGATGGGAAAGATACAGGACTGAAAGCCTCACTGCTGGTGCTGCAGATGGAAGCTGCAGATCTCATGTGCCACAGACAGCTTGGGGTAGAGTTGCAGGGAAAGGAGAATGGGAAGCAATTCACTCAGGGTGAGCTCTCTGCTGTGAAAGACAACTAGAACCTGAGGACAGCTTCTCAGCTGAGCTGGTGGGAAGGCCTGGAAAGAGAGTTCTAGAAATCCAGAGGCTCTGTGTAGTGTGCTCCCAGGGCTCTTGCTTTCAAAGAGAGCTTTCCAGAGTTGTCAAACCTGAGATTAAAAGTCATGTGATTGAAAACACCCTCTGCCCCCCTCTGCTGAGACCACAGCTGGACCCCACTGCCTCCAGTTCTGGCGCCTCTGTGCCAGGAAGGCTCTGGAGGGGCTGGAAGGTGTCCAGAAGAGCAGAGGGCTGGAGCTGCTCTGCTGTGAGCACAGACTGAGGGAGTTGGGGTTGTGCAGTCTGGAGAGGAGAAGGCTCCCAGGAGACCTCATTGTGGCCTTCCAACATCTGAAGGGGGCTCCAAGGAAGCTGGGGAGGGACTTTTGAGGGTGTCAGGGAGGGATAGGACTGGGGGGGATGGAGCAAAACTAGAAGTGGGGAGATTGAGATTGGCTGTGAGGAAGAAGTTGTTGCCCAGGAGGGTGGTGAGAGCCTGGCACAGGCTGCCCAAGGAGGTGGTGGAAGCCTCATCCCTGGAGGTGTTTGCAGCCAGGCTGGAGGTGGCTGTGAGCAGCCTGCTGTGGTGTGAGGTGTCCCTGCCCATGGCAGGGGGTTGGGACTGGCTGAGCCTTGAGGTCCCTTCCAAGCCTGGCAGCTCTGTGATTCTGTGACTCCTGGGACTCCAGCAGATGGGAGCCTGGATGGGTACAGTGTAGAGCTTGCTGTGGGTGGGTGGACTGGGCAGACTGGGGACTCTTTGCCACTCACCCTGCATTTGAAGGTGCTGTGCTTCAGTCAGGGCTCCAGGCAGGCTGCAGCCACCACACTTTTTCTAGCCTGGACCTGCTGGAGCAAGTCAGTCTCTGACCTCCCACTGAAATCATCAGTGGCTGCTTCCAGACCTTTTGGAACTCCAGCACTGAACTCAGGGATGCTACTGCTTCACTTTAAGTCTGCAGTGAACTAGGTCCTGAGGTTGTGATTCAGTCCTTGTCTGTGTCTGATTCAGTCAGGCTCTCCCAGAGCTGGGGGAGAGGGAGGCAGTGGCAGTCTGTCAGCACAGTCAGCCAGGCTGCAGTGTGTGCTGGCACCACCGTGCCCTGTGTAAAGCAGGCTGAGCAAGCCCATGGGCCTCCTGAGACACCAAAACAGTCTGAAGGTGTTTCAGGGATTACTGACCACTCACCTTACATTCCTTTTGTTCCTCACACACTGGGGCTTGTATCCCAGATGATAGATAGGTAGAATCTGGCTGTGGAAAGGCCAGAGAGAGAGGCAAATCCTTTCATCCCTTCACTAGCTCCATGTTGCAGCCACCTCTTATCCTCCCTCTTGCCATCCATCTGTTAACTGTTGTTGTTCTTCTCCTCCATGTCCCATGATGGTCTCTCCAGCTGCTTGTGTTCACCTTTTCCTCCCCCCACACCTCCTGAATCCCACCTGCTTGATCCTTCTTACTCCATTCTCCTTTCCCTTTACATTTTGCCTTCCCATGCCACTTAGCTCTAGCAGGGTCCCTCAGGGCTGGCTACTGGGACCAGTACTGTTCAGTACATTCATCAGCGACCTGGCTGAGGGCACAGAGGGCACTGTCAGCAAGTTTGCTGTTGGCACCAGTCTGGGAGGAGTGCCTGGCACACCTGGAGGCTGAGCTGCCATCCTCTGAGACCTGGCCAGGCTGGAGAGTTAGGCAGAGAGAAATTGAATGAGATCCAAGGGCAAGGGCAGAGTCTTGCATCTGGGAAAGAACAACCCCATGGACCACTATAGGCTGGGGACTGTGTGTGTGAGCAGTGTAGGGGAAAGGGGCCTGGGGATCCTAGGGGGTGGAAATGTGCCCTTGTGGCCAAGAAGGCCGATGGCATCCTGGGGTGCCTCAGAAGGGCTGTGGCTGAGGTTCTTCTCTGCCTCTATTCTGCCCTGGTGAGGCTGCATCTGGAATACTGTGTCCAGTTCTGGGCCACTCAGTTTAAGGACCTCAGGAAACTGCTTGAGAGTCCACTCCAGAGACAAAAAGATGATTAAGGGAGTGGAAGATCTCCCTGTGGGGCCAGGCTGAGGGAGCTGGGGCTCTGCAGCTTGGAGCAGAGGAGCCTGAGTGGTGTCCTCATTCCTGTTGATAAAGCTGTGCAGGGCTGGAGCCAGGCTCTGCTCAGGGATGTGCAAGGACAGCACCAGGGGCACTGGGGGCAAGCTGGAGCAGGGGAGGTGCCAGGGGAACAGAAGGGACAACTTTGTCCCTGTGAGGGTGGCAGAGCCTGGAGCAGGCTGCCCAGAGAGGTTGTGGAGCCTCCTGCTCTGGAGACATTCAAAACCCATCTGGATGTGTTCTGGGTGCCCTGCCCTGGCTGATCTGCTCTGGCAGGGGGCTTGGATGATCTTTTGAGGTCCCTTCCAACCCCTACCATTCTGCCCTGCCGTGATTCTGTGACCTCTGTAATCCCAGAGCTAAATACACCTCCAGCAGTGTGTAACCTTGTGGCTCTTCCTCTCTGCTCCTTTTATCTCCTTTGAAGGATGTATTTGTGCAGCCCAGGAGGACCTGGGACTGTTGGAGAGGATGAGAGAGGTTTGTCCTTCCCCCTCTGGCAGGCTGAAGGTTGTGTTGTTTCCTTTGAGGCAGCTGGCAGCAGTGATCCTCGTGTGGATGAAGTGCTGAAGATGTGCCAGGGGGGTCAGTGCTGGGGCTGGCATGGCAGTTAGAGCTCATCCTCACCATTGCTGCTTGATGTTTAACTTGAGCACAACCACGGTTCAGTGTAGCACCTTGGAGACCTGCTCACACTTCTGCTCTCTGCTGCTCTCAGCAGGGGTGTGTGTTGTATCCCTGAGGCAGGAGCAGGGCTGGCTTTGGTGTGCGTGGGGAGGTGAAGGGGGCAGTGGGAAGCAGCCACTCTTCTGGATGCTTCATGCCTGAATCAGTTTCCACAGGGAAAGTCACCTCAGGTTTGCTTTTGGCAGGGCTGCCTCTCTAGGGACAATTCCCTGCAGGGCTGTGGCCCTGCTGATCAGAAGCTCTCTGCAGCCTTCATGCAGCAGTCCCTCCTCTTCTGAATGGAAAGGGTTTTCTCTGCAGCCTTCTCTCCTGCAGGGCACCTTCCTGCTCCTTGCCTTTCTCCCTGCCCGGTGGCAATGTGCTCTTAGGTTGCAGTGGTTCATGATCTTGAAGAGAAGGAGTGAAAGAAGCTGGCTGCTGCCTGAGACGATGGGCAGGCAGCCTGCTCTCCCCCACGTGCTGCCTCTGCTATTTCTTTCTCCTCCCAGGATTTATGCTTACGAGCACTGAGTCCTCCTGCTGGTGTCCTCGGCTCCAGCTGCTCCCATCTGTGCACACTGAGCCCATCCTGTGCAGTGCTGCTTCTCCTGCAACAGCAAACTGCATTGTCATTAATTAGAGAGAAGGACTTGAGACGAGCAGGGAGATCCCAAGTGTTCCAGAAACCTCCTGGAAGCCCTTGGAGATTGCCCTGCTTGCAGCAAACTGCCTGGAGACTGCAAAAGGCTTGGCAAGAGCAGCCCCACAGACCACCTGTGCACCTCTGAGGGTCCACAGAGAGTTTAGGTAACTTGATTAGTGCAGAGGAGGAAGAATTGCCAAGAGGCTGGGGGAGTTCTATCTGTGTCTGATAGAGCAGATGGCTCAAGGGAAAGTTCCATGGAATGGTTTGGGTTGGAAGGGACCTCCAAAGCTCACCCAGCCCAACCCTCCTGCGCTCAGCAGGGGCATCCTCAACTAGGGCAGCTTGCTCAGAGCCTTGGCCAGCCTGACCTGGAATATCTCCAGGGCTGGAGCCTCAACCACCCCCCTGGGCAGCCTGTTGCAGTGTTCTTAGCACCCTCCTGGTGCAGACCTTGTTCCTCACATTCAGTCTAAATCTGCCCTGCTCTCCTTTCAAACCATTGCCCCCTGGTGCTGTCACTGCAGGCCTGTGGGAGCAGTTCTGGGAGGGGTTTTTGATAAATATCACAGTAGCACCAAGGCTGGAAGAGACCTCAGAGATCACCAAGTCCAACCTCTCACCACAGACCCCATGACTAGACCATGGCACCAAGTGCCACATCCAATCCCCTCTTGAACACCTCCAGGGATGGGGACTCCACCACCTCCCTGGGCAGCACATCCCAGTGGCCAATGACTCTCTCAGTGAAGAACTTTCTCCTCACCTCCAGTCTAAACTTCCCCTGGCACAGCTTGAGACTGTGTCCTCTTGTTCTGGGGCTTGTTGCTAGAGAGAAGAGACCAACCCCCACCTGGCTGCAACCTCCCTGCAGGGAGTTGGAGAGGGCAAGAAGGTCTCCCCTGAGCCTCCTCTTCTGCAGGCTGAGCAACCCCAGCTCCCTCAGCCTCTCCTCCCAGGGCTGTGCTCCAGACCCCTCCCCCAGCTCTGTTGCCCTTCATTGGACACCTTCAAGTGTCTCAATGTCCTTCTTACACTGAGGGGCCCAGCACTGGACACAGGACTCCAGGTGTGGCCTAACCAGTCAAAAATACTGCTAAAAATCAACCCTGCTCCAATGAACCCATCTTGTAGATTGGGCATCTAAGTCAGGCTTAACTAACTTAAAAGAGAATATCACTGCTTAGGGGGCTCAGGCTATCATTTGAAGTCACAGATGCAGAGCCCTTCAGCCTTCCATCATCTTTGCATCCCTGCAAGTCCTCTGCAGGGCTTAGCATTCTTCTGTGCTTCGAGCATGTGCTGAAATTTCCAAGGTTTTCTTAGAAACCCTTGCTTGTTTCCATAACAAAGGGTAAAAAAAGGAACACAGCGGCCTAAATGTAAGATGAGAGACTGCAGGGCTCCTTGTGAAAAACAATCAGCAGAGTGGCTCATTAAGCAGGGCTCTGTAAACTCAGCAGACGGAGGTCAGAGCAGGAGGTGCTGTCTGCATCGCGGCGGCAGCTGCTTCACCCGCCCAGAGGCCAGGAGGTGCTCTCAAGACAGGAGTGGTTTCCCCTCCTTGTTAGGACAGAATGCACAGGGGTTGGAAGGAACCCTCAAAATCACCTTTGTCCAAGCCCCCCTGCAGTCAGCAGGGACATCTCCAACTAGAGCAGGGTGCACAGGGACAGATCAAGCTTGGCCTTGAATGTCTGCGGGGATGGGGCTTCAGCCCCCTCCCTGGGCAGCCTGTGCCAGGCTCTCCCCAGCCTCACTGTGCAGAGCTTCCTCCTGATGTCCAGCCTAACTCTGCCCTGCTCCAGTGTCAAACCACTGCCCCCCATCCTATCACCTCAAACCCTTCTGAACAGTCCCTCCCCAGCCTTCCTGTAGGCCCCCCCCAGACATTGAAATGCAGCTCTAAGGTCTCCCTGGAGCCTTCTCTTCTCCAGGCTGAACAGCCCCAACTTGCCTGTCCCCACAGGGGAGGTTCTCCAGCCCTCTGATCATGTTGGTGGCTTCCTCTGGACCTGCCCCATCAGTTCCATGTCCTTCTTGTGCTGGGGACTCCATGTCTGGACAGAGCACTCCAGGTGAGGTCTCCCCAGAGCAGAGGGGCAGGATCCCCTCTCTCGACCTGCTGGCCACAGCAGACTGCCTCTGTGTTGCTGCTCATGCTGAGTCCTCTCTGACAGCATTCAGCTCCTTCCATGCAGTAGGAAACTGCTGTGTGTTAGGGAATGGAGGCCTCAGAGGTTATCAGTCTCTACCTACACGACTGATAAACTGCAAGTGTCCACATTGCTTCCATGTGAGAAAGTCTTTAATTCAGACTTACTGCTGCCAGCAAATTCTGCCAGTGTTGGGGCTCCCAGAGCAGTCTCCTCGGGATCAAAGATGCTCAGCAGCCTTAGGAGTGAGGTACAGGAAGGAAGATGAAGGCACAATCAGGGTTGTCAGTAATTCACAGAACCAGAGCCTGCTTTGGGTTGAAAGGGACCTTGAAGATCATTCAGTTCCAACCCCCCTACCATAGGCAGGGACACCTCCCACCAGCCCAGGGCTGAGGGTCTCATCCAGCCTGGCCTTAGAGGAGGGCATCCACAACCTCCCTGGGCAACCTGTGCCAGTGTCTCACTGCCCTCTCTCTCAGCAATTTCTTCCTGATCTCCAGTCTCGATCTCCTCTCTTCCAGCTCAAAGCCCTTTGTCACATCACTGCAAGCCTCATCAAAGCCTTATCACCTGTGCTGTAGTCACAGAAAAGCTCTGCTCCACTGAAGGGGATGTGGAGAGCCAAGGGACTTGACCTGCCTTCAGCTTCCATGTGGCTGCTGTGTCTTCCAGCTTCTGCAATCAGCAGCTGATAGCTAGGAGGAATGTTAATGTGCCAGCCTGTCCTCCTCTGGTGAGGAGAAGGTGACATGAGCCAAACAGCCGTGAAAAATACTTTGATAGAGATCTTGTCAGTGGGTTTCACCTGTCAGACAAGCCTTAATCTCTGAGTTGGAAGCCTGAGGGCATCCAAGCCAAGCCCCCTCTGCTTTTAGGCACCTCTTCCTTGTTATTAACACCTCTTTGTCTGCTGCCATCAGCACCCTGCCAATCTGAAAACACACCAGCTTCTAAGAGCAAGAGCTGTGAGCCCAGACCCAACCTGGGTCCAAGCATTTATGTGTCCCATGTGTTAATCCCACCACACAGAGGCTTCTTTGTAGGGCCATGACAGGAGGTGGGAGCAGGGGTGTCTGGAGTGTTGTGTTTATTCCACCTTGGGACTCTAAAGGCCACAAAGACAGCTGGAGGAAGCTCTGAGGGAGGCCTGAGAACCTTAGGGCCAAGAAAAGTGCAAACCCAGCTATTGTTCTCCAGATATCCTCCTTCATTCTTCTTCCCATTCTTGCAAGAGGTTCAGCCCAGGCTTACAGCTGATGCCTGAGGCATGTGGAACTTCTCTGACAAGGTGAGAAGGAGACAGACTGGAGGGCAGTGGCTCTCTTGCCCAAAGGCAGGAGAGACTCCAGCAGACCAAGATGAGTGTGCTGCTGAGAAGAGGTTCAGGCACTTTCCTTGCCCATCTGCTTATCCAGAAAAGGCAAAACACACCAGGAGGGGGAAAAAAGCCCAACGGCACAGCAAATGGGGAGTTTTGACTTTTCCTACTAGCCAGGCTTATTTCAGTTCCCATTTTGCCACAAAACACCCTCTGTTCTGGCTCCCCAGGAGGAGGGAGTCCAGCTACGAGTTGTGGCAGGTGTATTTGCTTTAGGGACTGAAAGGCATAAGAGGTCTCACAGCCCTCTCTGGGGCACCACATCCCCTGGGCACCTCTGACCTGCTGCTGAGCACCCCCCAGGCACTGAGAAGCTGCTTCCCTTCTGTCAGAGCCTTTGGGGAGGGGGAAAGAGGAGAGGTCCTTGCTGGCATTGTTCTCTCGAAAGGAAGAGGCTTGCCCTGGAAACAAAGGCTTGTTTCTGCTGCTGAGCTCCCCACTGCCCCCAGAACTCGCACAATGCAGGCAGCTCCCACCTGGCAGGCAGGACTTGCTAAGAACTGACTTCCCAGATTGGTTTTGTTGTGCCCTTGCTGTGGGATGAGCAGGGTGAATGCCACGAGGACACAAAAGAAACCCTGCCTCTAGCCACAGTCTCCTCTCACAGCCCTGCAAACCCACTCAGACCAACTCCACAGCTGAGAAGAAAACCCAAACCAAAGCAAGGCTTTAACTGCACAGAGCCATCAAGTGCATTTGTGTTGGGCTGGCAGGATTAGGGAGGCACAAAGTGGTTCACTGACCTCAGGGCAGAGGGGCCAAGCACCAGGCTCAATCTTCTAGGAGTTGTGTGTTGGGTTGCCAACAAAACCTCCTGCTGTGTGTGGTGGTTTTAGGCTATGCCTTTGAAGTTTAGTCACACTCTGCTCTGCTGAGACCCCACCTGCAGCACTGCATCCAGTTCTGGTGCCCTCAGCACAAGAAGGACTGTTGAAGCAGGGCTAGAGGAGGCCGTGAAGATGATCAGAGGAATGGAGAACCTCCCTTCCAGGGACAGGCTGAGAGAGTTGGGGTTCTGCAGCCTGGAGAAGAGAAGGCTCCAGGGAGACCGTAGAGCAGCATCCCAGTGCCTGAAGGGGGCAACAGGAGAGCTGGACAGGGACTTACTACAAGGGCTTGTAGTGATAAAAGAAAGGGGGATGGACTGAAGCTTGAGGAGGGTGGATTTAGTCTGGATATTAAGAAGAAATACTTTACAGAGAGGATGAGAAGACACTGGAACAGGTTGCCAGGGGAACTTGTGGATATCCCCTGCCTGGAGGTGTTCAAGGCCAAGCTGGATGAGTTCTTGAGCACCCTGGGGTGGTGGGAGGTGGAACTAGATGATCTTCAAGGTCCTTTCCAGCCCAAACCATTCCATGAATCTCTGATAACCTGAGTTAGGAGGTTCCCCAGCACTTTACCACCACGACTGCTTCTCTGTTTAGGAAAGAGGCTACAAGAGAGCAGCACAGATCTGTGCTCAAGGTAACCTATGGTGGTAGCTTGAGGCTATGCCTTTAATTTTTTCACAGATCTTGAGCAGGAAAGTAGTAAAATGTAAATAAATCACTATTGGGTGTGAAAAGGAAAGTAAAGGTACTGAGCTGGCCTGGCAAAGTTAAGGCTGGGAGGGAAATGTCAACCCACCCCACCTGCAGCCCAGGTGAATGTGTCACACTGGGTGTGCCATAAGATCACCTCTAAGGTGTTAGGGCATAGGAAGTAACTCAGCCTTTCCCCTTGATTGCCTGGGGGGGAGCTGGAACCTGAGTAGATGATGTGGGTGCAGAAAACATGCTGTGGCCCAGTTTCACTGGTGGAGGAACTGAAGGGAAGGGTACAGGCACTGCATCTTCCAGCTGCTCATCCTTGCTAGGATGACATCAAAAAGGGGCTGGGGTCAGACTCCTCAGCAGCCAGAACAAGTGTTGGGTGTGATCCCTAATCCATTCCACGCTGATGCTCCCTGCTACCTACCTTGCTTGAGTGAGACTCAAAGGAACTTGGATCTACAGCAGCCTTGATTTTTGTTGCTTGGAAATTCAAGTCCAGGAGGGAGAGCTGAGGGGGAAGCTCAGTGGCTGCCTGACTGTCATCAGCACTTCAGTGAGGATGCTCCTGTATGGTGGTGACAGAGTGACTCTGGCCTCCAGAGAAACCCTCACTAGAGCACCTGCAGCCAGGTCTCAGGCCACAGGCTGAGAAATGAGTACAGGAGTTCTTTCTACAACTCCCTGAAGGGAGGTTGCAGCCAGGTGGGGGTTGGTCTCTTCTCCCAGGCACCCAGCCCCAGAACAAGAGGACACAGTCTCAAGCTGTGCCAGGGGAGGTTTAGGCTGGAGGTGAGGAAGAAATTCTTCCCAGCAAGAGAGATTGGCCCTTGGGATGTGCTGCCCAGGGAGGTGGTGGAGTCCCCATCCCTGGAGGTGTTTAGGAAGAGCCTGGCTGAGGCCCTTGGTGCCATGGTTTGGTTGATCAGATGGTGCTGGGGGAGAGGTTGGACTGGATGGTCTCCAAGGTCTTTTCCAGCCTGGTGAATTCTGTACTCTGTGTCTATTGTACCTTAGAAGCCATGTTGGAAGGTTGATATCCAGTGAGGGAAAGATCAGGACTGAAAGCCTCACTGCTGGTGCTGCAGATGGAAGCTGCAGATCTCATGTGCCACAGACAGCTTGGGGTAGAGTTGCAGGGAAAGGAGAATGGGAAGCAGTTCACTCAGGGTGAGCTCTCTGCTGTGAAAGACAACTAGAACCTGAGGACAGCTTCTCAGCTGAGCTGGTGGGAAGGCCTGGAAAGAGAGTTCTAGAAATCCAGAGGCTCTGTGTAGTGTGCTCCCAGGGCTCTTGCTTTCAAAGAGAGCTTCCAGAGTTGTCAAACCTGAGATTAAAAGTCATGTGATTGAGAACACCCTCTGCCCCCCTCTGCTGAGACCACAGCTGGACCCCACTGCCTCCAGGTCTGGAGCCTCTGTGCCAGGAAGGATCTGGAGTGGCTGGAAGGTGTCCAGAAGAGCAGAGGGCTGTATTCTTTTGCTGCTCAGTTGTGTGTTTGGAGGTCACAGCAGCACCATTCTGGGCAGGGAAGCTGCAACCTCTTAAAGCACCTTTAACAAGGCAGCAGCTGAGAGCCTTGCTGCATTTCCCTCTGTATTTGTTCCGCTTCATGTCCTGAGTGCTGTGGTGGAAACCACCACTCCACCTCCGTGCTGCCTGTGGAGAACACTCTGTCACCTTTCCCTGCTTGGACTTCTTGCTGCAATAGAGATGAGAGGCTCTGAGTCTGAGCTTTGTGTGCAAGGGAAGGAAGAAGTCTGACCCAGAAGCTTGAGCTGCAGAAAATGAGGCTGATTAGGAGGGTGTAGGTCTGCACGTTTAGCAAGGACTAACTGAGCAGTTCCTTTGTGCTTTGCCGTGCTGTGATGTCTCACTGCACGTGTAGGAATCACTGAATGGGTTGGGTTGGGAGGGACCTTGAAGATCACCCAGTTACAAACCCCCTGCCACGAGCTGGGACACCTCCTGCTAGACCTTGAGTAATCTCTCACACACAAGGACAGACAGCCACGGTACATTGCTCACTGCTAAAGCAAGCTAAACTAAGCAGGAAAGACACGGGAACTGTAAAAGCCCCGCAGCTTTTACCCTCCTGAAGCCTCCTTTCGCAGTCAGTGAGCAGAAACTTTCTCCTTGGCCCCGCAGTTAACCCCAGCGCCGGCGGAGCGTGGGGACCAGGCTGCGGCACTCGCAGCTGCTGCAAACGGCATCGCAGCTTGCCTGCCCAAGCGATCGCCTTCAGCCCTCGGTGCGTTAAGGTGGGCAGGAGGCTCCCTCTAGTGCTAAGAGACATCCATCAGAGAATTGCCAGGGTTGGAAGGGACCTCTAGGGTCAGCCGGTTTCAACCCCCCTGCCACGGCCAGGGACCCCTCACACCACAGCAGCTGCTCACAGCCACCTCCAGCCTGGCTGCAAACACCTCCAGGCAGGAGGCTGCCACCCCTCCCTGGGCAGCCTGTGCCAGGCTCTCACCACCCTCCTGGGAACAACTTCTTCCTCACATCCAGTCTGACTCTACCCACTTCAAGTTTTCCTCCATCCCTCCCAGTCTTATCATTACCTGGCACCCTCAAAAGTCCCTCCCCAGCTTTCTTGGAGCCCCCTTCAGATACTGGAAGGCCACAATGAGGTCTGCTCAGTGCCCTCCGAGCGCAGTGGAAAGCCAAAGGGCTGCCACTTGGGCTGCCATGGATGTGCACAGCACTGACTCCACAGGATGTCTGGAGAGGGACTTTTCATCAGAGTGTCTAGCAATGGGCCAAGGGGGAATGGATTGAAGCTGAGGGAGAGGAGGTTCAGAGTGGATCTTAGGAAAAAGATCTTCAGCATGAGGGTGGTGAGACGCTGGAACAGGTTGCCCAGGGAGGGTGGGGATGCCTCCTCCTTTGGGTTGTTCAAGGCCAGGTTGGATGAGCCCTGAGCAGCCTGGGCTAGGAGATGTCCCTGCACACGGCAGGGAGGTTGGAACTGGATGATCTCTAAGGTCCCTTCCTACCTAAACCTTTCTATGATCTTGTGACCTCATCTCTCTGCTGAAGAAGATGCTTCCTGCCTTGTTTTCAGCACCAGCACAAGAAGAATTCTGGCTGCTAGTGGTGCAGGAGAAAAACTGTTCTGCTCAGACCCTTTCCTGCATCCTGCCAGGAATTCTGGTGGCATTCTACCTGCAAAGTAGGGCTGGCTGAGACCCACAGGGACTGTTGAGGTCTCAGCCCAGCTCCTTCCAACACAAACATTTCTTTTTCTACTATATGTGCTTCTGTCCTATCCTTTAAAGCATCTTTAGTCTTGGCTGTGATTGCTGCTGTCCTTTCACACAGTCACAGAAACATTCAGGCTGGAAAGGACCCTCAGGATCACCAAGTCCAGCCCAGAACCCTACTCTACAAGGTTCACCCCTAAACCATATCCCTGAGCACCACATCTAAACCACCTTTAAACACATCCAGGCTTGGGGACTCCACCAACTCCCAGGCCACCCACCTCCCTCGCCTTTGGTGGGGTGCCACTGGATTATCCACTCTTCAACAGCAGGAAAAGCTGCAGCAGCAATGTGATCCTGGAACACCCAGCCTGGAAAACACACCCAGGAGACAGGGGAAGGCATTTCACCTCCTGCTGTGCCAAAATGGCATTTTGATTGCATTGTGTGAGGCCAAACACCAGAAGTAAATGCCATTTCTGCTTCGTTGTGTGCAGGAGGTGGTGAAGTCACTCGACCCACCTGACATTAGCCACCCTGGTAACTGGCACTGGTTCCAAAGGAAGCACTTAAGTAGCTCTGTTGGTTTTAATAGGATGAAAATTAACAGTGGGTGTAGATTAGGCTGCAAATGAGCACCCCTGATCCATTTGATTTGTTAAGCAACGAGAGGGAAAACCCTGCTGCTGTGTCAGTCTAATGAATGTGTTAGCTAATTAGTTCCTGAGCTGAGCTGGAGAGGGGGGCTGTGGCTCTGCTGCCAGCACTGCCACCATTTCTCCAGCCCACCTTTGCCGACCACATGTGCTGCTTTCTGCAGCAGTGCTGGGAGAGGGGATTCTGCCTCTTCCCATCCACACCTCAGGCAGTGCAGGGTGAGAGCCACTTGGATCCCTTTTTCACTTCCTAAGTAGATGCAGGTCATGTAAGGAGTGAGGATTTCCCTCTGGGAGAATCTCATTGCCTCTTCCAAATTGTGTTGCAATTAGCCCCAGACTATCTCAGAAAGGGTTCCTGAGAGGAAACCTTTCTTTGGCTTCAGGCATCTTGGCTCCACTTCCCTGGAATCTTTTAACACCCTTTTGTCTCTTGACGGACACAGGTTGCTAATTGACTGCTGTGTGCATTAGCGTTGCAAGGCAGCAGCAAGCCCGAAAGCCCTTTCCTGGCATTACTGCATCTGCTGAGCAGCTTTTGACTGGGCTCCTTGATTCCAGTGGCTGAACTTTGGCTGCACAAGTTGTTTAGATGTTCTCACTTCGCTGTTAGGGACGTTATCCTACGCTTGAGGAGATAAAAATAGAGCCAAACTGCTCAGTATTATCGGGAGGAACTCCACGGGATGGATGATGGCTGCACAAAGCAGAGGCAAATCCTGCTTCTATCTGCCTAACCCCCACATGATCCCCAGCGTTTTGGCAGGGTGGTGACTGCCGGTGATGAAGACGAATGGCTCTCTGATTGCTCTGGTTTGACCTTTGCTGAGACAGACACTGAGCATGCAATCAGCTCTGCTGTGTGAAGCAGGGAAACTGTAGACGGGTGACGATGAGAAGAGAGCTCTGAACTCTGCATCCCTGAACCCACCCCAAAAAAGAAACAAAGAAAGCATCAAAGTTAAAATCCTCCAAGGGTGTCACAAGAGCCAGCAGGCAGCTTTGATTTCCCTCCTCCTCTCACACACAGCAAACTCTTCTCTAATTCTCCCTGAACAGCTACATTTGAAGTCCCAACGTGATAGGGACTTTTAGCCAAAGTGGAGAATGAGTGATGAAAAGGACTTCAGGTCACCCTGTGGCAGGACAGTCAGCTCGCTCCGAGTGCTAGCCTTGAGCTTGGTCAGTGCTGAGGCTTTTACACGAGTTCCACTTCAGGAGAAGACCACAAATACTCCTGTCAGCTGCTGGGGCCTTCTCCCCGACAGGGGGAAAGTTTCCCGGGGGCCGAGGTGCTGGGAGGTGTCCCCTGAGGGCAGCAGGCAGGGGGTGGCTTGTCCAAGGTGAGAGAAGGGCTTGGTGCTGATCAGTGAGCTGAGCCCGGAACGTTTGCCTTTCATCACTTTTCTTTTGTAGAGTTCTACTTCTGATGCTTTTTCTTTATCTAAGGGGCTCTTTACAGAAACGGTGGCTTCAGTCACCCACTACCCACGCTGGCTGTGTCTCTCTTTCCCCTTCTTTTCCCTCTGTTGCAAGGCAGGGGGTCTGGCGTGCCCTCAGCCTGAGCTGCCGTGGCTGCTCTGCACCTTGCTTTAGCCGTGCTGAACGCTGGGGGCCACTGCTCGCTCACCTCCGCTCAGCTGCTCTGCTGACGGCACCGGCAGCTTGCTCCTCTCATCCTCAAGGACACAAATCCTTGTTTTATTCCTCCAGATGACCCACAGCTTCTGAATTTGGATTCAAAGGAGACAGAATTCTGCACAGCACGATTCTAGGTTATTCTTGCCGAAACTGGAGCAAAACTAGAAGTGGGGAGATTCAGAGTGGAGGTTAGGAGAAGTTCTGGTGAGAGCCTGGCACAGGTTGCCCAAGGAGGTGGTGGAAGCCTCATGCCTGGAGGTTTTTGAGGCCAGGCTGGATGTGGCTGTGAGCAACCTGCTGCAGTGTGAGGAATCCCTGCAGGGGGGTTGGAACTGGCTGAGCCTTGAGGTCCCTTCCAACCCTGACAGTTCTGTGATTCTATGAAACTAATGGCTCAGAAATGGGATTAAACAAGGAGAGAATCATTTAGGTTGGGCAAGACCTTGGAGATTATTGAGTCCAACAACTAACTCTACCAAGTCCACCACTATGGCAGTGTCATGGTGATGCTGGTGGGAAGCTAGCACTTAGTTTCCTGGAGGAATCAGTGTTGGGATAACTGAGTTTAGCAACTGTGTACCCAGAGCAGATACAGGGATGGGAGAACAAGCTGCATTTAACTTGGTTGTCTGCACTTTTCTTCCAACAGGCAGATCTGAAGAGGTCTGCTATCCAACAAACAGTGTGAACCTCTCTTTGATGTCAAACCCTTCTGCATGCTGATCACAGAAGCACAGAACTGTCAGGGCTGGAAGGGACCTCAAGATCATCCAGTCCCAACCCCCTGCCATGGGCAGGGACACCTCACACCACAGCAGCTGCTCACAGCCACCTCCAGCCTGGCTGCAAACACCTCCAGGCAGGAGGCTGCCACCACCTCCCTGGGCAGCCTGTGCCAGGCTCTCACCACCCTCCTGGGGAACAACTTCTTCCTCACAGCCAATCTCAATCTCCCCATTTCTAGTTTTCTTCTGAAATGGGAGTAGGTGAATCTGGTTTGGGTCCTCTGAGAATTCTGTTTCTTGCTCCCTCAGGCTGCACCAGGGGAGGTTTAGGCTGGATGTTAGGAGGAAGTTCTACACAGAGAGAGTGATTGCCCATTGGAATGGGCTGCCCAGGGAGGTGGTGGAGTCACCATCATTGGAGGTGTTCAGGAGGAGACTTGATGGGGTACTGGGTGCCATAATCTAATTGTTTGGGTGGGTTGGATTGGTTGATAGGTTGGACACGATGATCTTGAAGGTCTCTTCCAACCTGGATTTATTGTATTGTATTGCTGTTGTGGGCAGGCAAAGGAGGAGGGCATGGGATGATCTTCTCCCAAGACTCCTGGCTGGGAAATACAGGCAGTAATCAGGCAATAGAAAGGATCCCATCCCAACACCTCTGTGAGGTTGTGGAGTCTCCTTCTCTAGAGGGATTCCAAACCTACCTGGATATTGTGCTCCTGGGCAAGCTGCTGTGGGTGCCCTGCTCTAGCAGGAGGCTGATCTCCAGAGGTCCCTCCCAACCTCCACTATTCTATGCTTCTATGAATTAAATTTGGGTCACCCCATCAGATGCTGCCAGCACCTTCCACAGCACTGCTTCACTCTTTGATGAGTGTGCTGCTGTCTGTTTTTACACCAGGAATCAGCTGCAATTATCCTGAGCGATCTGTGGGCAGCACAGGCGCCGGTGGCACGGCTGGAGCTACATCCCCCATTCATTTTGTCCCTCATTAGCTTGTTCTGCCAAGGAAGCAACCAGACACTGTACCTAAGTGTCTGAACACAGAATTGGTACTGCACTGGTCAGCAGTTGGGCCAGACTGTGGCTGTGTTTTGCCCTGGTCTGGTTCTGCAGGAGCTCCATCAGGGAGCTCCTCTGGGTTTGTGCTTAAGGTAGAATCTAATCAACTCTCTATTTCTCCTTGATTCTGTGGAGGCTTCTCAGAGGCTCTTCTCAGAAGGCTGTAGAAGTGTTTGAGCCATTGCTGAAAAATTAATTTGCTCCTGAGTTCCCTCAAGCTCTTTGGTCTGACTGAAGACCCCAGAATTCGTCCCAGCTTGCCCAGCTGCAGCGCTGGGCTCTCTCTGTGTTCTTTTATTAAAGAGCAGTTTGTGTGAGGAAGAAAGGCTCTGGATGAAACAAAGCACTGAGTTCTGTGTGCATGCAGAGTTCTGACTGATCTCCTCACTTGTCCAGTCTGCAGGCCTTGAGGGCTGGGGAGCTAGGTGTGCTCCCCAGCACGGGGCAGTGCTGGAATCCAGCAAAGCCACCTGCACGTCACTGAGGCAGCTGGAGTTGTGTGCCGCCTGTGCCTCCAGGCTGGCTTTGATGTTGATGTTGGGGTGTGAAAACCTGGACATTTAATTAAACCTCTGCATGCTGAGTGCCCTGCAGGCAGCTCCAGGGCTGGGCTCCACTGCAGCCCTGCCTACAGCTTTCATACAATCACAGAATTGGTTTGGTTGGGAGAG
Source organism: Colaptes auratus (assembly GCA_015227895.2). Classification (NCBI taxonomy): domain Eukaryota; kingdom Metazoa; phylum Chordata; class Aves; order Piciformes; family Picidae; genus Colaptes; species Colaptes auratus. The sequence continues at coordinate 29,788,819 of CM026889.1, read as the reverse complement.
ACCTCCAAGATCACCCAGTCCAACCTTCAAGCCAGCAGCACCATGGCCAGTGAACCCTGTCCCCAAGTGCCCTGCCCACAGGTTTCATGGGCACCTCCAGGGCTGGGGACTCCACCACCCCCCTGGGCAGCCTGTGCCAATCCCTGACCATTCTTGCAGCAAAGTAATTGTTCCTCATCTCCAGCCTAGCCCTCCCCTGGCACAGTTTCAGGCCATTTCCTCTCCTTCTATCGCCTGATGCTAGGGAGCAGAGCCCAAGCCCCACCTCACTGCAGCCTCCTCTCAGGCAGTTGCAGAGGGCAATGTGCTTGGCTGTCAAACTGCCTGGTGCAGAGCATGCACTCAGCAGGATGGGCTCCCCTCTCCTCTGCTGTTGAAACAGGGAAATGTTTTCAGGGTAAGCTGAGGAGAGGTTGGAGGCAGTGTGCCTCAGACCTCCTTGTGATGCTATTGTGAAGAGGTACAAAGCAGGACACAGGAGGTTTCACTGCAATGTAAGGAGAAAAAGCCCAGGCTGGATGAGGCTCTGGCCAGCCTGATCTAGTGTGAGGTGTCCCTGCCCCTGGCAGGGGGCTGGACCTAGCTGATCCTTGTGGTCCCTTCCAGCCCTGACTGATACTGTGATACTATGCTTGGGGCGACAGAGCCCTGGAGCAGGCTGCCCAGTGAGGTCCCAGTTCCTTCACTGGGAACATTCAAACCCCTCCTGGACATGTTCCTGTGCAGCCTGATCCAGGTGACCCTGCCTTGGCTGGGGAGTTGGTGATCTCCAGAGGTCCCTTCCACCCCCTCCCCTTCCGTGGTTCTTGAAGATAAGGAAAATGCTGTGTGCTGCAGAGCAGCAAAAATCCCTCACAGCTCTGTTTCCAGTCTGCAGATTTCAGAGTGGCTGCTTTGGGGTCTGGTTTCCTTTCTGCCATAAAAATAATCCAGTGTGAATGGTCTAAAATATTTAAAAGCAGCAATTTGCAAGGGAGACTAATTGCTAAGTGTGGAATTTGAACGTTTCCTTTCTGCATTTTCAAGTGGTTTGGAAAGATTAAAAATGCATGGAGTGAAATCAGAATGAGGGAGAAGGTGGAGTGAGCCATGGCCTTGAACAGCAGAGCCCGCAGAAAGCTGTGCTGCTGCCACAGATCTTCTGTCTTCACTCCATGGAACCCTGGTGGAGCCTGGATGGGAGGGGATTGAGCTTCATTAATTACACAGAGAAGCAACATTTCATCCAGATCAGTAGGGCTGAGTGTGCTCCAGCAGGACAGGGGCAGAAGCCATCGTGGCTCATACTCACTTGAATGCTCCAGGTTGTAGACTCAGAATCAAGCAGGTTGGAAAAGACCTCAGAGACCATCGAGTCCAACCTATCACCTAACCCCTAACCCCTCCTGACAGCTAAACCACAGCTCCCAGTGCCACATCCAATCTTTTTTGAACAGATTGGGAGAGACCTCCAAGATCACCAAGTCCAACCCTCAACCTGACAGCACCATGGCCGTTAAACCACATCCCAAAGTGCCCTGCCCACAGGTTTCATGAGCACCTCCAGGGCTGGGGACTCCACCACCTCGATTAATCAATGCAGAGCCATAGAACTGTGTGGATTGGAAAAGCCCTCTAAGATCATCACAGAATTGTTTTGGTTGGAAAGACCTCCAAGATCACCCAGTCCAACCTTCAAGCCAGCAGCACCATGGCCAGTGAACCCTGTCCCCAAGTGCCCTGCCCACAGGTTTCACGAGCACCTCCAGGGCTGGGGACTCCACCACCCCCCTGGGCAGCCTCTGCCAGTCCCTGACCACTCTGGCAGCAAAGACATTTTTCCTGCTCTCCAACCTAAGCCTCCCCTGGCACAATCTCAGGCCATTTCCTTAGTATCACCTGATACTAAGGAGAAGAGCCCAACCCCCACCTCACTGCAGCCTCCTCTCAGGGAGTTGTAGAGAGCAAAGAGGTCTCCCCTCAGCCTTCTCTCCTCCAGGCTGAACCCCCCCAGCTCCCTCAGCTGCTCCTCCCCAGCCCTGTTCTCCAGACCCTTCCCCAGGTTCATTGCCCTGCTCCAGGATGCTACTCCCCCAAAAATGTGAGAGCTGTACGAAATGTTTAGAGTTTCAATGCATGAAGCTGCTCCTGGGACTGAGAGAAGCTGGTTTAGACAGCTGGAACTCTTGGGGTAGGCTGTGTGATTTTCTGGTTTTATAAGATAGTCTTTATTTATTCAGCAGTGTTTTCTTGGAGAGCTACTTGCAGAAACTTCATGCTATAAACCCCAAGTAGTTTAGAAAACCATCTGTAGTTCATATCCATTGCCCCTTGTCCTATCCCAGGGTGCAGCTGAGCAGAGCCTGTCCCCTGCCTCCTGACCCCCAGCCCTCAGATATTGATAGACATTGATTCAATCCCCTCTCAGCCTTCTCCTCTCCAGACTAAGCAGCCCCAGGGCTCTCAGCCTCTCCTCACCAGGCAGTGCTCCAGTCCCTTCAGCATCCTGGTAGCCCTCCAGCAGATCCCTGTCCCTCTTGACCTGGGGAGCCCAGCACTGAGCACAGTACTCAAGATGAGGGCTCAGCAGGGCAGAGCAGAGGGGGAGGAGAACCTCCCTGGCTCTGCTGGACACACTCTACTTAATGCACCCCAGGACCCCCTTGGCCTTCTTGGCCCCCAGGGCACGTCGCTGCCCCATGCAGAACTTGCTCTCCAGCAGCACTCCCAGGTCCTTCTCCTTGGGGCTGCTCTCCAGCAGATCCCCTCCCAGCCTGTGCTGCTGCAGTTTATTCTTCCTTACACAACAAAATGTTCCAGTATGGAGCTCCTGCCCCTTCATTGTGTCTTCTTGGCACTGTCTTGCTCCAGTGTCACCAGCTCTAGGTTTAGCTTTTCATGTTTGGGGTTTTTTTCCTTCAATGCCCCATTTTTGGTGACCCCATCAGCAAAAGCCACCCTTGGCAGGAGGTTTCAGCAGCCTGTGCATGCCTCAGTGGGGTGAGATGTGTGGCTGCTTTGGGGCTTGGTGTCAGAACGTTCATGCCAGTTTGACTTCCCTGGCACAACAGGTGCAAGGTGGTGGGGATGGATATGAAGCCATTAGCAGTTTGGTCTCATAGTGAAGAGTCACCAAAGGCTTCTGCTCCCACTCTTTCTGTGGAAGTGTTTTATGAGGAGCACGAGTAAAGAGTTTCCCAGGCAAGACTATTAATCAGTAAACCAGTGTGCCTGCTAAAGTCCTCACAGGCAGGTTCCCTGCTGGGGGGCTGCTTAAGGAGCTGGAAATTCAGTTTGCACACCACAGTGATCTTCACACAGAACCTTACCCAGCCCTGGCCTTAGGCTGGAACAGGTAATGGATCTCAGAGCAGACAAGTCTCACAACTGTCAGTGATGTTTTCCCCTTCCCTCCTCCCTCATTCCCTCCACATGAGGAGAAACTTCTTTGGTGTGAAGCAGGCTGCCCACAGAGGTGGTGGAGTCTCCTCTGGAGTCTTTCAAGAGCCATCTGGATGTGCTCCTGAGTGACCTGCCCTGGGTGACCCTGCTCTGGCAGGGGACTCAAAGGTCTCCAGAGGCCCCTTCTGACCCTCACCGTTCTGTGACTCCGGTCAGCTTCTGCACCGGGCACGCTGCCTGTGCCGGTTCATTAGGCTCATTGGTTACCGGGCCAGGGAGCGATGCTCTGCCGGAGTGATGCTTGTCAGTGGCCTGTGGTGGAGCTGGCAGCGTGTGACGCTCCGTGTGTCCTTGCTCGGGTACCCTCTGGAGAGAGCAGAAAGCATTGCAGGTTCAGAAGGCAAAGCAAGGCCTGGGACTGTGCTTTGCCAGAGCTTTGTGCGCTCCGAGAGGCGTGCGGGCCCCGGGAGCATCCCCAGTGTGTGGCTAACAGAGGAGCTCTGGGACCCTGCAGAGCTAATTGTGCTGGGCACTGGCTGTCCCCGTGTGCATTCCTGCCCAGATTTGAAGGTGTTTCGAATCTAGGCTGCTGTCATGAGCACTGGGGTACCGAGGGCAAAGCAACACCGAGAGGCTCAGCCCAACGCTCAGCCTGACTGCTGCACCCTCCTGTGCCACCCCAGGGCCAGGCACTGCTCCCCTTGGGCTGAGGCCAGCATCTCCCAGCTGGGCTGGAGACAGTCCTCGTGTGCTGGGAGGCTGCCAGGAGCTGCTTTGGGGCTTCTTTATGGACTTCATTTTCATTTGGGAATACCAAGAGTCCTGGGTGGTGTTTCTTGGCCTGGTTGTTCTGCCAGCAGTCACTACCCCTGCCTGGAATGAACGTGGGGGCCCTGAGTCACGGAGCACACCTGCAGCTCTGCCCAGCTGTGTCGTGCTGACTGCTGCTGCTTGGTGCTAGGAGTTACACAGACAAATAACCTTGTGCTGGGCTGCATCTGGAGCCTGCCACTGCCTGAGCCTGGCTGTAAGTGCACACTCAGCTGTGAGCAGGGGCTGGCTGGCCACGGTAATCACTCCTCAGGAGCCGCTCAGTGAGGTGCTGGGGCAGGGAGGGATGCAGAGAGAGGAGGAAAGATTGGGGTTTACTCTTCAGTGCCACACCTGTAGGCAGACACAGTGTTGAACACCAGCTGCAAATGGGAGGGGGAGGCAGTGGTGGTGGTGCAGAACTTTTGCTGCTCAGGTTAAAGCAGCAAACAGTTCAGCCAGCCACCTGCCCAGAGTCACTTGTCCACTCTCTAAGAGCCAGCTGGCTCTGCATCAGCACAGTCATGAACTCCACACATCCCCAGGGGTCATGCTGGCCACTGAAGCAAAGCTCTTGCTTTAATGTTCACTTAAATATCAGTTGCCCTGGAAAGGCTTGCTCTGGGGGCACTCACATGGCCAAGAGAATTATCATTTAGGGCTGCTCTCCCCTTCCTCTCTTCTCCTTCTCCTTCTCCTTCTCCTTCTCCTTCTCCTTCTCCTTCTCCTTCTCCTTCTCCTTCTCCTTCTCCTTCTCCTTCTCCTCTCCTTCTCCTTCTCCTCCTTCCTTCTCCTTCTCCTTCTCCTCTCCTTCTCCTTCTCCTTCTCCTTCTCCTCTCTCCTTCTCCTTCTCCTTCTCCTCCTCTCCTCCTTCTCCTCTCCTCCTCCTCCTCCTCCTCCTCCTCCTCCTCCTTCTCCTCCTCCTCCCTCCCTTCTCCTCCTTCTCCTCCTCCTCCTTCTCCCTCCTTCTTCCCCTTCCCCTTCCCCTTCCTTCCCCTTCTCCTTCTCCTTCTCTTTTCCCCCTCCTCCTCCTTCTCTTTCCCCTTTCCCCTTCCCCTTCTTCCCCTCCTCCTTCTCCATTCAAAGCTCACCATTGCTCCATGCCTTAGTTTCTCTCATTCTTCATCTGGCCTGGTTGACTTTGTTGTCCTTGGGGAAGTGATGTGTCTCTGATGATGATGATGCTGATGTTGTGTGTGTGTATGTATCCAGTTCCTACTGCAGTGGATCCCAGCCCTCATTTCAGGCTTCTGGAGTTCCTGTTATTAGCAGCAGTCAGGATTTGGGGCTTTCAGCTAATAGTTTCCTACTTGTTCTCTGGGGATAATAATTGCAAGCTAAAGGAGGTTTCAGGTTTGCATTTGGTTTGGCATACACGGAAGGGGAATTAAATTGAGTCCTGCTTCAACAGAACCAAAGCAAACAAACCAGAGAGGAAAATACATGGAACAGCAAATAAATGCTCTCTAAGCTTCCAAATGAGGCTGCTTTGGAAGCTCAGTAGGCACCAAGGAAGCAGCACTTTGATCAAAATGAGGCACTGCATCCCAGTCACGTGGCAGCACATGTATATTTCATAAGGGCACCCCGGGAGAGGAGCTGCTGCACACTGCCTGCCCTCCTGAGCTGCTGCATCACCACCCAGGCAGGTGCTGCCTCAGCTGAGGAGGGCCTCAGCCATGTGGTTTAACTGATCTGGATTTAGTCAAGTGAAACAAAACCTTTTGCCTTCTTGGTGGCTTCTCCCCCCCTATCATCATTCAACAGCTTAATCAGCTCTGTGCAGTTTGGTGGTGTGCCTTTGAAGCAAGGCCTTGGTGGCACCTTCAGCTCCTAAGCCCATGCTCCTTTCCAGGCATGAGAGGGCTCTGGGGGACAGGTAAAGGGGAAGGAGAGAAAGCCAAGCTCTGTGTGTCCTGTGTTGCACAGAGCAATTAGGGTTCTCCTCCCCCTCTACTCTGCCCTGGTGAGGCCACATCTAGAGCACTGTGGCCAGTTCTGGGCTCCCACAGGTCAACAGGGGCAAGGACTTGCTGGAAGGAGTACAGCAAAGGGCTCCAAAGATGCTGAGAGGACTGAATCATCTCTGTGATGAGGAAAGGCTGAGAGAATTGGGGCTGGGGAGTGTGGAGGAGGGCAGCCTGAGGGGGATCTAACCAGTGCTGATCAATACTTAAAGGGTGGAGGATGGCACCAGGCTTTGCTCAGTGGCTCCCAGGGACAGGACAAGGGCAATGGGCACCACCTGGGACATCAGAAGTTCCTCTGAACATGAGGAGGAACTTGTGCAATTTAAGGGTGGGGGATCCCTGGCACAGACTTCCCAGAGGGGTGGTGGAGTCTCCCTCTCTGGAGAGGTTCCAAACCCACCTGACTGTGTTCCTGTGTGACCTTCTCTAGGTGACCCTCCCTTGACAGAGGGTTTGGACTCAATGATCTCCAGAGGTGCCTCCCAACCCCTAGCACCCTGTGACTCTGTGACAAGCCTTGCCTTGGCAGAGCCTCTCCACTGAGCTCTGCAGTAGCTGTGTGTGAGCAGAGTTAACCTGAAGCCCTTCTCTAGTGGGAAACCTCAGAAAGGCAGCAAGGGACCTTTGCATTAAGCAGAGAGGAAAACTTTGTCAGCTGTAGAGCAGCTGAACGTTTGGAGCTGCTGCTGTTGCTGTCCCAAGGGAGTTCTTTCTCAGCCTCCACTCCTGTTTCATGGCAGGTCTGCTGCTCTTTCTCTGCTTCCAGTGTAGCTGTGTGACTCTGCTCTCCAGAAAGCTGCACTTGCAGGGCCAAGCAGCACAGCTCATGGTTTCACCCTAAGTCAGCTACCAGAGACAAGAGGATGCCTGCTCCCCAGCTGCTCCATGAGACTCCCTGAAAGGGGCACAAACCACACCAAACCCACAGCCAGTCCTGCAGTTCTTGACTCTTTCCTATGTTTCCCCCTCTGTACCATGGAGTCTGAGACAGTGCCTGGTGAACAGGGACAGCCTGCAATGGGGAAAGCAAATTTCTCCTGTAAGTGCACTGACACAAAGCCAAGTCCCTTCTCTTAGCCTAGAGAAAACTTTGGGTTTCTCCCAAGCCACTGGAAGGAGCTTTGTCTACCTTTTATAGTGCTGAAGAGGGAAGATGGGACAGAACAAAAGCAGTGCTGAGTGTGTGGCTGGCAGTCCCATGTCAGCCAAACCCTGCTGCTGGCACTGAGCAGCCCTCACGATGCCTGGCTGCACATTGGGACTCCAACTAATTCAAGTGCTAATTAACTGACCTTGATGTGATTCTGCTGTTTTCCTCTGGAAACAAAACCTCAAGGAAAATCTTTCTGGAAGCAAGTCCCTGAGGTTGAAAGTGAGATACCAAATGGGGACTGGAATGGGGACCCTGTGGGAGGTTGGTTGCCGTTTGCCAGCATGCTGCAGGGAGATGGTTTGGTGCTTTCTCCCTGGGCTGTGTTATAGTAAGTGAAGAAAGTGAAAGGATTCTGACCAACCCAGAGGTTGTACTCAGCAGCTCCTGGTCCTTCCTGTCATGCAGCTGTGAGTTTCTTTGCTCTCATCCCATGTGTCTCTCTTGCTCAGGTTCTTGTTCTCTTTGTCATGTGAATGGATTTGTGCAAAGCTTCCTTTACCAGCTCCTGCTTTCCAGCCTGTCCTCTCCCCCAGGTACAGTGCTCTCTGGTTCTCAAAACAGGCTGAGGCACCATAGAGTCACAGAGCTGTCAGGGCTGGGAGGGACCTCAAGGCTCAGCCAGCTCCAGCCCCCTGCCATGGGCAGGGACCCCTCACCCCACAGCAGGCTGCTCACAGCCACCTCCAGCCTGGCTGCAAACACCTCCAGGCAGGAGGCTGCCACCACCTCCCTGGGCAGCCTGTGCCAGGCTCTCACCACCCTCCTGGGCAACAACTTCTTCCTCACAGCCAATCTCAGTCTCCCCACCTCTAGTTCTGCTCCATCCCCCCCAGTCCTATCCCTCCCTGACACCCTCAGAAGCCCCTCCCCAGCTTGCTTGGAGCCCCCTGCAGATCCATTTGAGGTATTCAGGAGGAGACTTGATGGGGTACTGGGTGCCATGATCTAGTTGTTTAGGTGGATTGGATTGGTTGATAGGTTGGACACAATGATCTTGAAGGTCTCTTCCAACCTGGAGTTATTGTATTGTATTGTATCCTGGAAGGCCACAAGGAGGTCTCCTGGGAGCCTTCTCCTCTCCAGCCTGCACAACCCCAACTCCCTCAGTCTGTCCTCACAGCAGAGCAGCTCCAGCCCTCTGCTCCTCCTCGTGGCCCTGCTCTGGACACCTTCCAGCACCTCCAGATCCTTCCTGGCACAGAGGCTCCAGAACTGGACCCAGAGCTGCAGCTGTGGTCTCAGCAGAGTGGAGCAGAGGGGCAGAATCCCCTCCCTGGCCCTGCTGGCCACACTTCTCCTGCTGCAGCCCAGGCTCTGCTTGGCTCTCTGGGCTGCCAGTGCTCCCTGCTGGCTCCTGCTGAGCTTCTCCTCCCCCAGCACCCCCAGGTCCTTTTCTTCAGGGCTGCTCTCCAGCCAGACCCTGCCCAGCCTGGATAAGTGCCTGGCACTGCCCTGCCCCAGCTGCAGGACCTTGCCCTTGGTCTTGTTGAACCTCCTGAGGTTGTCCTGGGCTCAGCTCTGCAGCCTGCCCAGGTCTCTGCTGCTTGAAGATGTCAGACCTAAGGCAGGGTGTAGCAGGGAGAGGAACCTGCTTATGGAACCTGCCAGGAGCCTGGAATCAGCCATTCCTGTCTCACAGTGTGGCTGTTCCCTGGGGGCTCTTTCATCTCCCTCTGCCTCTTCAAAGCCTTCAGCTGTGGCTCTTGCTTCAGCAGTCAGTGAAGGATTGCAGCTGAGTTTCTCTCATCTGCCCTCAAGTTCCTGAAAGCATTTTCCAGTTGTTTACCCACACTCCTCACACATTTGGTTCTTTTTTTCCCCATCTTTGGCACTTCATGGATGGAAAAAAAAACCAAACAAACTTATTTTGGGGTTGGATGACAAGATGGAAAGCTCTGAATTGCAGCTGACACTTTGCTTGGCACTTCCCACTGCTTTGATGTTTGTGGTGATGTCCTGTTGGTGGTGATTAAAGAGGGTTTCCCCCCCATTAATCTACCTCCCTCAACACAGAAGTGGCTGGCTGCTGGAGACCAGAGGAGTGCAGCACTGCCCAGCCTGCTTGCTGCTGCACCTCCTCCTATTACACTGGGTATTAGGAGCAGGTTCTTCACTGTGAGGGTGGTGGAACACTGGAAGAGGTTGCCCAGGTTGAGGCTCCATCCCTGGAGGCATTCAAGGTGAGGCTGGACAGGGCTCTGGGCAACCTGGTCTGGTTGGGGGTGTCCCTGCTGAGTGCAGAGGGGGTTGGACTGGGTGAGCTTTGGAGCTCCCTTCTGTGATTCTATGCTCCTGGTGTGGAGCACAGAGCAGCTGCCTGAGGCTGGGCACTGTGCATGACTCCAGCCCTTGCCCAGTGACAGGATGAAGGTAGCAAAGGCACTTAGGTCTTGGGATTCACTGCAGTGCCCAGCAGAAGCCCTCAGGTGTTGCTGGGCTGCTCAAGGCACCCCTGGGCTGCAGTTTCAAGGTCTGCATTAGAGCATTGTCATTAAATAAGACTACAGAAACTTCCTTGGGTGTAACTAATGAAGCATTCTCATCCTTCTGCCAATTTGGCATCCCCACAACCCTCTAAATCAGAGAGATGTCTGAGAGAGCTTCAGCTCTGCAGTCATCAGTCTCTGCAGTAAGCTTGCCTTTCCCTGGCTTTATCCTCTTCACTCCTTCATGCTGGTGTGCAGCCTGACTGTCCTCAGTCCTGAGCTCCTCTGCTCATTGCTGCAGAGTGCTGGGCCACGGCCACACTGGGCAGAGCTGGGGCTGCTCAGCCTGGAGCAGAGAGGGCTCGGGGAGATCCTCCCCATGTGTGTAAATGCCTGCAGGGAGGGTGCAGAGAGGACAGAGCCAGGCTCATCCAGGGGTGCCCAGTGGCAGGAGCAGAGGTGATGGGCACACAGTGACACACAGCAGGCACTCTCCACACAGCCCAGGACACTTCCTCACTCTGATGTCGACCAAACACCGGCTCAGGCTGCCCAGGCTGGTGATGGAGTCTCTGTCTGGAGATACTCAGAAGCCATCTGGACACAGTCCCAAGCATCCCACTCTGGGTGACCCTTCTTGAGCAAGGGCCTTGGACCAGATGGGCTCCAGAGGTCCCTTCCAACCACAACCAGCCTGTGACTCCTGGGGGGGGATGTGTCATCCTCTGTGCCTTTAAGTAAAGGTGGCAAAGAGTTCACTGATCCTTCCCATTAAAACTCCATGAAGAAAGTGATGATGAGCCTGACCTTGAGTCAGTTCTGCTGTTAATTACAGTGCCTTGTGGGTCTGCTTCCATCCCACAAAGCCCTCTGTGTACTTTCTGAAGAGACAGAGTCTTTGTTTCTCCTCAGGAGATCTGCAGGAGGGTTTGCACATGGACAGCTGAGTCAGAGGAACCTTCAGAGTGATCTCAGCAAGCAGTGAAATGTGTGTGAGAGGAGCCAGCTGCTCTCAGCATCTCAGAGCAGGCTTGAAGCAATTGCTTGCATGGCTCTAACCCCGGGGCTGGGATGTTTGTAACATGTCAGCCAAACCTCAGCCTTGGAGGAGTAATTGACTGAAAATCAGTCTGTGGGAACCTGCCTGGCCCAAGGGGCTTTTCAGATAGCTGCATCCCTTTGAAGCTCCATGGAGTCACAGCAGACTTCTCCCAGGTCCCCACTGCCTTAAAGTCAATATTATGACTTCTATCTTGGATGTTTTCTTGCTTCAATTAATGAGGGTAACCCAAATGCATCAATAGTTGCATAGTAATTGCAACTGTGGGTTTGGGCAAATGGGCTTCCCCCTCCCCTGTCTTTGATATCAGCAGCTGCTGGGAAACCACAGAAGCAGAGAACTGTCAGGGCTGGAAGGGACCTCGAGGATCAGCCAGTTCCAGCCCCCTGCCATGGGCAGGGACACCTTTCCCTAGATCAGGATGCTCAAGGCCTCATCCAACCTGGCCTTGAATGCTTCCCGGGAGAGCACATCCACAACCTCCCTCGTTGCTCCCTGGGCATGCTGAGGTTGAGAATTCTGCCATAAATTGGGCTGTGCAGATGAGAGGTCTTGGCATAAATCACAGAAGATGAGTGAACAGGGGATGAAAAAGACTTTAAGCAGCAAGGAGCAATTCTCCAGAGATTAGATCTGACATCTGCAAGCTCTTGATGATGATGGTTTAACACAGAGAAAGAAATGAGAGGTGGTGACAGCTGAGGTCCCTGGGTGTATAAAGCCTCTTCCTGTGACATCAGGAGGGGTGTCTGTGGCACGAGGGAGTGAAGATCAGCCTTGGGAGCCTGGCTGGCTCAGGGGTCTTTTGGGCTCCATGTGGTGCTGATTGCTCCTGATGATAGTGCTGGTCACACTCTTGTGTTCTGCTGCCTGTTCCTTCACCTGGCTGAATGTAGGAGGAGACACCAGACCTCCTTGGATGCCTGGTAGATGGCTTGCCCTGGCTGCTCTGACCAGCACTGCCAGCTCTGCTGCTGGCCTCAGGTGAACAGGCAAAGATACTCCTGAATGCCAGTGGCAACGCTGCCTGCTCTTAGGAACCGACCCTCCAACAGCCTCCTCTCCTCATCCCACCAGAAAGGAGCTGTGCTTGAAGTGATGCAGTGTTGGAATGGGGTCACAGAGCCATAGAATCAGCCAGGTTGGAAAAGACCTCAGAGATCATCAAGTCCAACCTCTTCCCCAACACCTCAGGGCTAACTAAACCATGGCCTAACCTTCTCCTCAAGCATTTGTTCTTCTCTGACACCTTCATCCCTGAGGGGCCTGCTGCTTGCTTCCCACCTAGCCTGTTAAGGAAGATGTTTCTGGCAAGGTTCCTTAGTGCTCTCTCAGTGTCTTGCTGACCACATCCACTCCATGCTGGCTCTAAGCCTGGAGCCTGCAGGCTCTTTAGCACATTGGAGCCTCAGAAACTGCAAATCAGAGAGGCTGGACCTGTCACTGCCTTCCATAGAATCATGGAATCAATAAGGTTGGAAAAGACCTCAGAGCTCATCAAGTCCAACCTGGCACCCAGCACCTCCTGATCAACTGAATCATGGCTCCAAGTGCCACATCCAGTCCCCTCTTGAACACTTCCAGTGATGGGGACTCCACCACCTCCCTGGGCAGCACATCCCAATGGCTAACAACTCTGTGAAGAACTTTCTCCTCACCTGCAGCCTAAACCTCCCCTGGCACAGCTTGAGACTGTGTCCTCTTGTTCTGGGGCTGGGTGCCTGGGAGAAGAGCCCAATCCCCACCTGGCTACAACCTCCCTTCAGGGAGTTGGAGAGAGCAAGAAGGTCTCCCCTGAGCCTCCTCTTCTGCAGGCTAAGCAACCCCAGCTCCCTCAGCCTCTCCTCCCAGGGCTGTGCTCCAGACCCCTCCCCAGCTTTGTTGCCCTTCTCTGGACACCTTCAGGTGTCTCAATGTCCTTCTTCAACTGAGGGGCCCAGAACTGGACACATTTAATATAGAGTAGAGTAGAGTAGAGTAGAGTAGAGTAGAGTAGAATAGAATAGAATAGAATAGAATAGAATAGAATAGAATAGAATAGAATAGAATAGACCAGGTTGGAAGAGACCTTCACGATCATCATGTCCAACCCACCATCCAACACCACCTAATCAACTAACCCATGGCACCAAGCACCCTATCAAGTCTCCTCCTGACTTGAAGGGCTGTTGTCTGAATGGAATTTTGTCTTGTCTGGGAGGTTTTCTTTCACAACCTCCTTCCAATCTCCCTGAGCTCTTTTGCTCTCCTTGGTGGTTACGAAATTGCTCGGTGCTCCGTGGCTCTGCACCTCCCTTCTTGCAGGATCTTTTGTTCTTCTACATGTCCCTAATCTGACTGCTTTGTGCTGTGGGGTTTTTCCCCCCTCTCCTTCTGTACATTAGCAATCTTAAACACCAGTGGGAAGCTCTACAGCTCCAAATGCTACTGGGAAAGCTCCAGCTGCAGTGTCAAAGACGAGAGCTCCATTCGAGGTGTGCTGAGAATTCCAGGAAACTGTTAGACCTTCGTTGTCTTCTTCTGGGAACTGCAGTGTCTGTGACCTGAGAGCAAAGGTGGAGTATCAAAAGCCTGCTGGGCTTTCCTGCCTCATGTTTCAGCTAAGCTCAGAGACAAGTGTGTGTGTGTGTGTCCCCACCATGTTCAGCATCTGCAGAGCCGAGCCCCCCCAAAAAAGGGAAAAGAAGGAATCAGGGCAAAGAAGGTGCAATCCCCAAAGAGTTCATTTGTTTCCACTCAGCAGCTTGCTCACTCCTCCAACTAAAGGATTTCATGCTGAGCAAGGCAGAGAAGCAAAACCATCTCCTCATTCCCTCCATCTCCTCATTCCCTCCATCTCCTCATTCCCTCCATCTCCTCATTCCCTCCATCTCCTCATTCCCTCCATCTCCTCATTCCCACCATCTCCTCATTCCCTCCATCTCCTCATTCCACCATCTCCTCATTCCCTCCATCTCCTCATTCCCCCCATCTCCTCATTCTCTCCATCTCCTCATTCCCTCCATCTCCTCATTCCCTCCATCTCCTCATTCCCCCCATCTCCTCATTCTCTCCATCTCCTCATTCCCACCATCTCCTCATTCCCACCATCTCCTCATTCCCCCCATCTCCTCATTCCCTCCATCTCCTCATTCCCTCCATCTCCTCATTCCCCCCATCTCCTCATTCCCTCCATCTCCTCATTCTCTCCATCTCCTGGAGGACAGGAGCAGGCAGTGTGAGCTTACAGCCCAGAAGGCAAATCAGAGCCTGGGCTGCATCCAAAGCAGCATTGCCAGCAGATCCAGAGAGGGGATTCTGCCCCTTTGCTCTGCTTTGATAAGACCTCACCTGGAGTCCTGTGTCCAGCTCTGGAACCCTTGATACAGGAAGGACCTGATAGAGCAGGTCCTGAGGAGGGCCACAAGAATGCTCAGGGGCTTGGAGCAGCTCTGCTGTGAGCACAGGCTGAGGGAGCTGGGGGTGTTCAGCCTGAGAGAAGAGAAGGCTCCAGGGAGACCTAATAGCAGCCTGCCAGTACCTGAAGGGGGCTACAAGAAGGATGGAGAGAGACTGTTTGCAAAGGCCTGCAGGGACAGGCCCAGGGGCAATGGCTTCAAACTAGAGCAGAGCAGATTTAGATCGGATGTGAGGAACAAGTTCTGCACCATGAGGGTGGTGGAACACTGGAGGAGGTTGCCCAGGGAGGTGTTTGAGGCCCCATCCCTGGAGATGTTCAAGGTGAGGCTCAAGAAGGCCTTCTGAATCCTTTTGAGGAGCTCACACTTCAGTCCACCTTTGCCAATCAACCCCCCAAACATTCCTCCACGAGAAGGAAGGTTGCCTTTTGTATTGCAGCATCTTCTTTTGCTCCCTTTCCCGGCCTTCCCAGGGCGGGCTCAGCCAGCCTGGACATCAGCAAGGCTAGCAGAGCTTTTTGCTGTCACTCAGAATTAATTAGCAGCCCTTTCTTTATTCAGCACTCTAAAACCACTTCAAAACCACACACACAGTTGGCTGTCCTCTGGGGAGGCAGTGAGAGGATCTGGTTGTGTTCTGAAGTGTGATTTTTAGGGACTCAAGAGGACAGAGAGCACAGAAAGCGGCGGCAAGAGCCAGCACGCAGCGCTCAGCCCTGGCACTTCTCCTAGCCTCTCAGATGCATTCCACGGGATCTGAAACCGGGGGTCCTGCTGGGGGTCCTGCTGGCGCTCCTGCAGCAGCCTCTGGGGGCCTCTCAGGTCCACCAGATTTGCTTTGACTTCTCTCTCTCTTTCACAACAGCAATTGGGGGGTGTGTGTGTCAGAGTTATTGTTTATTTTCCTTCCTTCCCTCCCTCCCTCCCTCCTTTCTT
>CM026889.1:29662653-29773675 GCA_015227895.2 Colaptes auratus | reverse complement strand
CAAGATGACTCCTTTGGTTCCTCCCTTCTGTCTCTCTGCAGCTTCCTGAAGGTTGAAGCCAGGTGGGGGCTGGTCTCTTCCCCCAGGGAACAAGCCTTAGGACAAGAACCAAGAGCCTCAAGTTGCACCAGCTTTAGCTTGGACATGGGGAACAATTGCTGCCCTAAAGGGCAGTTGTTGAGGCCTGGAAGAGGCTGCCCAGGACAGTGGTGGAGTCCCCATCCCTGGAGGGGTTTCAAAGCTGTGCAGATGTGGTGCTGAGGGCCATGGGTTGGTGGTGACCTGGCAGTGCTGGGGTAAGGCTTGGACTCGACCTTAAAGGTCTCTTCCAACCAATTCCATTCAGTGATCCTATGATTGCACTGAGCCTCTCTGTCCATGGAGTGGTGGAAGTGTTGCCAGCTTACCATCTTCTCCAGCACTGCTCCTTCCCGAGAGAGAACCCCCAGGAGGTGGCAGCGTGCCGGCGAGGGGCTGTGCCGGCCCCGGTGCTCAGCCAGAGCAGTCAGCATTTGAGGCAGCTCAGGGCTGAACCACGCAGGGAACGAAAGTTTGGTAAAGCCACGCAGTGAGCTGGGGTCCCACCCGGGCAGGGAGCTCCTGACTGGCACAGCAGTTACCTGTCCCTGGTGAAGGGTTGGCTCTGACTGAACATCTCTGTGCCGTGGGTGCACCTACACAGACACGCGTGTGGTGGGAGCGGGAACACAAAGGCAGAGCAGACCCCTCCCGCCTCCTTCCACCCTCACAGGAGGCTCCTGCGGCTTTCCCCTGCCGGAGCTGGGAGCACACAAGTGGGAAGGGAGGAAAGCAGCCCCGGCGGGAGCCGCACAGCCTGGAGCAGCCCTGGGAGTGACACTGGCGGCTGACATCAGAGCCGGGTGTTTGCATTGGATTCCAGTGTCAGCATCGGAGGAGTGGCTTAGCAGGGACACTGCTTCAATCTTCCCATCCAGCTCGGTCTGAGGAGATACTCGCTGCCCTGCTCTGCTCCCCTGCTCGCATCTGGCTCCTCCCTCCTGCAGCTCCGAGCAGCGCAGCGTGAATCCAGCAGCCTTCTCCTTCCTACTATGTTTCTGGCTGAGCTACTAGAGCCTGACCGCTCCTGGTGTCCTGCCTCGGTCCAGCTGAACTGCTGAGTGCCTGGTGGCCGTCAGCGTGAGCGGCGTGGGCTTACCTCCAGAGCCGGCACCGGCAGGAGGGCGGAGAGCTGCGTTTTGCCGGCGCCTTTGGGACTTCGGCGTTGCCTGATTTTTTCCGAGAGCATGACTTGCTCTGGTCATCAAGGGTGCCTTCACCTGGCCGCTCCTCCCTCAGGCACCGCAGGAGAGAGAGTCTAGGAAAACAAAGAAACTTGTGATGTGGAGCTAACAGTTCTGGTTTCAGCTGGGGAAAACTTGCAGAGTCAGTGAGAAGGCAAAGGGGAAGGAATTGCCAAGGACAATGCCGGGAACGCCTGGGAATTTGTCACGGAACGGGACGAGCTTCCTGGCTGAAAACCCCAGCAGCATGGACAAGCCTGGCGAGCAGAGAACTTTGAATGTCTTCCTCTTCTGCTTGACTTTGATCATGGCATCCACAGCGCTCCTGGGCAGCCTCTACTCCCTCGTTTGCCTGCTGAGAATGCAGACCAAAAGCACGGTGTCCATGATCGTGACCTCGCTGTCCATAGACGACTTGGTCAGCGTCGTGCCAGTCAGCATCTTCATGCTCGCTCAGTGGTCCAGCGACGTCCTCCCCCAGCCTCTCTGCACCACCTCAGCCCTGATATATTTGTTCCAGGGCATTTCCAGCAACCTGAAAGGCTCTCTCATAGTTTCTTACAACTTCTACGCCATCCACAAACCTGAGAAGAGGAGCTGCAGCGCTTCCAAGCGAGGGGTGAGCGTGGTCCAGGCCATCCTTACCATCTGGATTCTCAGTCTGCTGATCTGCATTTTGCCTCTCTGTGGCTGGGGCAGCTACATCCCCACCTCCTGGGGCTGCTTCACCGACTGTGCCAGTTCCTACATCTTGTTTTTATTTATTGTCTACTCGCTGTGCTTCTGCCTCCTCACGGTGCTCCGTTCCTCTGACTTACCAGCTCCTCTGCTCGGATGAGCAGCAGCTGCTGCACCTCGATTACCAGGAAATCTCTCGAGGCTGCATCACCCCAGGGACCCCTGCAGGCTGCAGCTCCGCTACCCCATCTCTGTCACTGCTCGACCCTGTGGAGCAAACGCTGAGGCAGCTCCCAAGCCCGTGTCCAGGCTCTGAGGCAGTCTGTAGGCAAGGTGTGGCTGAGAGTGGGGCACTGGAGCCTCGCTGCCTGAGGAGCCTGCAGAGCAGGAGCCTCACCGTGGGCTTTGCCCAGAAACGCTTCTCGCTGATTCTTGCCCTGACAAAGGTCATTCTCTGGCTCCCGATGATGGTAAAGTGTCAGCTTGCTTTGCTTCCTGATGGTGTTTGAATGGGGGGGTCAGTTGGGGTGCCCTGCACTGGGGCACGAACAGCAGCTGCAGCACTTGTGCCTCGTAGTGCAGCTCGTGCCAGCGAAGTCCTGTGCAGCAGGTCTGTGGCACGACATGAGCTGAACTGTCAGCAGCTGTGGCACAGCCTGGCTCAGGAGGATCTTACTCTGGCAGCACATCACTGGAGTGCAGGGATGGCCAGGTCCACCCTTGCAGTTGCTGAGCACCTGGGGGCTGTGCTTTCTGCCTCTCCTTGTGGCTGGAGCGTGTCTTTTGCCAGCCTGGTCAAAAAAAAAGGAGTTTGTTAGGGGAAAGGGAGCTCTGCTTGCAGCGTTGTAAGCTCTGTGGCGCTGGGAGGAAGGGAGGGAGTGCTGGCCATGTGCAGGCACCAGTGTGTCTGGGAGGAGGTACATCCATGTGTTATCAGGTAGGAGTCTGCTGAGGAGGGGATGTGGCTCTGGGGCAGCGTTAGCCCTGTCCCCGGGGTGGGTGCAGCCCCTGAGCTGCTCTCATGAGAAGGAGCATTACAGAGCATCTGCAGCACAGCCCAGGGCACTGCAGGTTCTCTGCTGTACCCCCTCAGGGGGGCTTCCCTGGCACCTTGCAGGAGGCACCGAGCCAGCAGGGTCTTTGAGGTGCTCAGCTTGGGAGGTGCTGGTTGGAGTGATGCTGTGGTGTCTGCATGGAGCTGAAGTGAGGGGGGTCTGAGAGACACAGACCGAGGAGGCTCTGGCAGTGCATTTTCTCCCCTCTGTTAGCAACTAAACTGTAAGGCTGAGCAAACAAGAACGACCACCTGTGTCTTTTCCTTGTGCCACACTCCTGAGGAGATGTCCTCTTTATTCCTGGAAGTCTCTCATGTGCCTGCAGTGATTTGCATTTCAAACCTTTCAGATCCAAATGGTCATCCAGCACATCACAGGCGTCCGAAGCCTCTCCTTCGAGACACTCAGCTTCCTGCTGACTCTGCTGGCTGCCACAGTCACCCCGGTGTTTGTCCTGTCGGAGCACTGGGTCCACCTGCCCTGTGGCTGCATCATTAACTGCAGGAGGAATTCCTACGTGGTGTCCTCAGAAGAGCTCAAAAGTAAGTAGGGGAGGCGGCACACAGCGGGAGCGTGTCGTGTCGTGGAGAGGAGAGGAGGTCACTGACAGGGGCACTGCTTTGTCCTCCTTGAAACTGTCCCTCTGAACCACAGAGGCATTCTCCAGAGCAATGCCTGGCAGCACAGTCGTGTGAGGCAGCTGGGTGGGGATCATAGAATCACAGAATCAATAGGGTTAGAAAAGACCTCAGAGCTCATCCAGTCCAATCTGTCACCCAGCACCTCCTGGCTAACTAAACCATGGCTCCAAGCACCACAGCCAATCCCCTCTTGAACACCTCCAGGGGTGGGGACTCCACCACCTCCCTGGGCAGCACAGCCCAAGGGCCAATCTCTCTTGCTGGGAAGAACTTCTTCCTCACCTTGAGCCTAAACTTCCCCTGGCACAGCTTGAGACTGTGGCCTCTTGTTCTGGGGCTGGGTGCCTGGGAGAAGCGACCAACCCCCACCTGGCTACAACCTCCCTTCAGGGAGCTGTAGAGAGCAAGAAGGTCTCCCCTGAGCCTCCTCTTCTCTAGGCTAAACACCCCCAGCTCCCTCAGCCTCTCCTCCCAGGGCTGTGCTCCAGACCCCTCCCCAGCCTCGTTGCCCTTCTCTGGACGTGTTCAAGTCAAGGATGGTGAGGCACAGAGGCTTGGCTGATTTTCTCCCAGGTCACAGCCAGGTATTTCCTGCAGAGTGTGATGCACTCAGTCCTAGTTTTGCCCTCCCTTCCTGTCCTGGGAAAGATGTGCCTTCCAACAGCTGACTTCTGCTAATCAGCCCCACGAAGCCTGCTGAGCATGATTAATGTCGTGGGGGAAACTCTGTGCTCAGGGTGAGCAAATGAGAAGAGGAGGAGCTGTGGTTTGTACACCAACTCCTCGCCAGGAATCAGAGTGGCAGGAGTGAGTGAAGGGCATGCTCCATGGGAGGGGTCTGTGTCTCACTGTGTTCATGCTGAAGAACTCCTACACAAATTTAGAGTAAAATAGAAGAAAGGAGGGGGGGAGGGAGGGGGAATGCAGAAGCAGGCAGTGTAACAGCTTGCTGTGAGGATGCTTTCTTCTCAACAGTTCATTCTTTCTGTGGCTGAAAGACTGTCTGTTTCTAGTAGCAGTTGAATAACTCATCCCATGGTTTAGAATGCCATTTTCAGTGCCTCTCCTTCTCCCTTCTCGGGTCTGACTCTCCATGCCACATTTCTTCCCTCTCTGCTCAGCCAAACGCAGGGCTTTCGAGTTCAACCTCTCCTTCCAGCAAGGCTACGGCATCTACAAGATCTCCCGGGAAAGCCACCACCGCCATGGCGATGCTGGATCTGCCTCCCGTCACAACCTCCTGAGCTGCGGCTGCAGCAGCTCCCGGGAAGCCCGGCGAGGGAGCCGCTCTGCGCCCGCGCCCGGCGCCGGGGCGGCGGAGGACAGCTCCCAGGGCGGCCAGGCCGCCTTCAGCACCACGGCGCTGGACAGCGGCCCCGCGGCCCTGGAGCCCCCGGAGCGCAGCCAGAGCGGCCGCGGGGAGGGGCCGAGAGGCGCCTGTCCCATGAGGAGAGCCCCCAGCCCCAGCTCACCGACTGGGAGTGGTGCAGGAGCAAATCCGAGAGGACCCCGCGGCAGGTAAAGGACGGGTTTGCCCTTCGTGATAAGCTTCTTTCCTGGCAGAACAGCTGCCCCGGCGGGACAGGGGAGCAGCCTTTCGCTGAGGCTGGAATCACTCCTGCTCCTCGCGGTGCTGTAGTGTCTGTGACCGAAAGCCGTACCTAGCACTGTGTGTGTTAGCAAAGCCACAACTCCACAACTTCTTCTCTGGAGACTTTCAAGCCCCACCTGGATGCCTTCCTGTGTGACCTGCCCTAGGTAATCCTGCTTGGGCAGAGGGGTTAGACCTGACCTCCAGAGGTCCCTTCCAACCCTCAGCACTCTCTGATTTGCAGATTCCTATCCTGCAAACGTTTCTCCCTTGTCTTCTTAATCACAGACTCACAGAGTGCTTTGGGTGGGAAGGGCTTTTCAAGCTTGTGCAGTCCAGTCAGCAGGGACATCTTCAGCTAGAGGAGGTTGCTTACAGTCCCAAACAGCCTGATCTGGAATGGTTCCAGGGATGGGGCAATGACCAACCCCTTCTGGGTAACCTGGGCCAAGGCTTGACCACATTTCTTCCTTCTCTGCGGTCTGAATCTCCTCTTTCAGTTCAAACCATCAGCCCTTGTCCTGTCACAACAGGCCCTGCTCAAAGTTCCACCTCCAGCTTTGTGACTGACCCCTTGAAGTCCCAAAAGGCCACCAGAACATCTCTCCAGAGGCTTCTTTTCTCGAGGCTGAACCACCCCAACCCTCTCAGCCTGGCCTCACAGCAGAGGGGTTCCAGCCCTTGGTCTATTCCAAGTTCAAGGTCCCTGCTGGCCTGTTCCTTGTCATGCTGATAGAAGCACAGGGTCACTGATTGCTGCTGCTGCTTGGAGAGCTCTGGCTCTGCCATGACAAACATTGTTACTGCCCTGAGGTGATGCAGGAGGTAGGAATTTGGGGCACAATGAAGTCAGAAGCCAAAGGCAGCCTGGCTGGCTGAGCTCTGAGGGTCTGGCTGTGTTCTGTGGGATTCAGCAGACATTTGGTGTTACAGTGGCTGGCAGTGAGGTCAGAGCCTGGATGAAGCCCACAAAACAGGAGGTGCAGAGGGGTTTAGGTTGGAAAGGACCTCTGCAAGTCACTTAATGCAACCTCCTGCTCCAAGCAGGGCTGACTTCCAGCCAGATCAACTTGCTCCCAGCCTTTGACATGAGAGGTAAGACGTGTGAGATGTATTTTCTCTCTAAAGGAGGGACCCCCCTCTCCCCCTGACAAACATGAGTTTACCATTTGAGTCAAGTAGGAACTTGTTTGCTGCTTCCAGTTTGACTGATCTTCCCTTGCATGAGGAAGCAAACGCTGGCTCTGGGGCAGTGTGCAGTGAGGAACTGCTCTGTGGCCAAAAGCAAATGGTGGCTCAGGCTGATTTTCATCTCCTACTTTTTCTTGCTGACCCCTTGTGTGCCATGCAGAGCTTCACAGAGTCAATGTCTGACTGGGCTCCTTTGGCTCTCCTTGCTGTGCCTTCCAGAGGAGGTCTGAGTTTACAATTGAAGAAAGGATAACCAAATGCCTTTTCCCACCTCCTGTGGCTGCCATGTCACACTGGCAGGCTGTGGCTGCCGTGCCACACTGGCAGGCTGTGACTTCCAGCACAGCAGGCACCAACATCTCTTTGTGAAGCAGCTTGCACTGACCACACATGGATGGCTTCATTTGCCCTGGGGTTCTAGATGTCACTTTTGGACCTGCATCTTCCCTGCCTGCATTACAGGGAATCCTAACCCATCCCTTTCTGACATTTCCCTAGTGGTAACCCAGCGTGCAGCTGCCGGGGCAGCAAGGCTCCTGTGGTCTGAAGGCTCAAGGCTGGTGAGCTGCAGATCTGGGCTGTTTGTGACATTCAGCAGGAGCTTCCACAGCTTCACAGTGCTGACATTTGCTTTGCTGCTGGAAAAGGGCAGAGCAGAAAACTCCAGCAAGCATGGTAAAAATAACTGAGCTGCATCCCTCAGAGGTGTGTTGGGTGAAAGATCAATTTGGGCCAACCACGAAAGAAGCTGCAAGCCACCTTTAATTTATTCTGTCTGCAAGTCCCCAGGCACCTCAGGAAAGTCACTTCTTCACTCTCCATTTCTCACCTTTGTTAAAAGAGTCTTTCACAGGATGTTGAGGGTTGGAAGGGACCTCCAGAGATCATCCAGTCCAACCCCCTGCCAGAGCAGGAGCCGAGAATCCAGCACAGGTCCTTAGCACTTATGTTACATATACTGCTTACACTTAATGTGTCAGTGAAGCAGGCAGCTGTGGAGAAGGTAGCAAACCTTCTGAAGCAATGGATGATTATCCCAGCAGGATAAAGCTCTCTCATCTCCACTGTATTCAGACTATGAGTGTTCCATCAGAGAAAGAAATGGAGATGTTCTTAGCAGAGTGCTTCCAGCTTTCCTTTCAGTGAGCAGGCCTGAGAGGACAGGAGGAACAGCAGCCACGCCTGCTAAGGGTGTCCCTTACCTGCTGCATTTCAGTGTGACAAAGGAGCTGCTCAGCCTGAGGGCCTGAGAAAAACATCATCTCAGGCCTCCTGCTTGTTGAGAAGTGGGCAGTAAGATTGCTGCTCCAATGCAAGGCAAGGGGAGAGGCTGAGGGAGCTGGGGTTGCTTAGCCTGCAGAAGAGGAGGCTCAGGGGAGACCTTCTTGCTCTCTCCAACTCCCTGAAGGGAGGTTGCAGCCAGGTGGGGGTTGGTCTCTTCTGCCAGGCCCCCAGCACCAGAACAAGAGGACACAGTCTCAAGCTGTGCCAGGGGAGGTTTAGGCTGGAGGTGAGGAGAAAGTTCTTCCCAGCAAGAGAGATTGGCCCTTGGGCTGTGCTGCCCAGGGAGGTGGTGGAGTCCCCATCCCTGGAAGTGTTTGAGAAGAGACTGGGTGAGGCACTTGGAGCCATGGTTTAGTTAGCCAGGAGGTGTTGGGTGACAGGTTGGACTTGATGATCTTTGAGGTCTTTTCCAACCTTTTTGATTCTATGATTCTATGAAAGATTCATCTTCTTTGAAGAGTCTCTAATTTGCTACATGGCACTAATTAATTGGTGTTTTCTTTAGTGGCCACTAATTTATTCCACCTCCTCAGCCTGTCTTGTGCTGCTAGCCAGTTGGGGTGACTGGCCAGGGGCTGCTCTTCAAGCTTTTAGCAGACCACACCAAGAAATGGACCCCAAGAGCAGGCTATGAAGCACTCTGGGTTTCATTTCCCTAAGCACCCATAGGTGCAGGCTGTGTTTGCCCTTCTGATCATCTTGCAGTGCATCTGTCACCAGCTCTGCCTGCAGCAGCAGCAAAGCTCTCTGCACCTTTTTGCAGTCATAAAGGATTGACCTAGTCTGATGGAAATGAGCTGCTCCCTTGCCTGCCCATAGACACTGCTGCTCCCACTGAGGGCTGATCCTGCTTCTGGTCTTGAAGAAAACTGGGTTACCTCAGGAGTTAATGTAGAGGGGTGAGTTCCACACATGTAGAGGGGTTGAGTTCCACAGGCAGCTCCTCTACCCTTGCAGTGTGCTGCTGCTGCTGACCATCCTGCTGCCAGCTGCCTGGTTAGAGGCTGTTCTGACTTTGCTCTCTGGAAGCAGCCCAGCGCCAAGGCCACAAAAAGCCAGCAGTGGTTCTCGTTACTTGGTCTGCTGTACAGGCTGGCAGTCTGTTGGGTGGAGTAGGAAGAAATGCCTGAGCAGATGAAGCTGAGCCTGAGGCAGACTTGGAGCCTTTCCCTGTCAGGAGTTCAGTGCTGGGGCTGAAGGGCAGCCCGAGCTGGAGTGGGGCTGGGCTGGGGGCTGGCAGAGCCTCTCTGTGCCTCAGCAGAGAGGATGTGTACCAGGGGAGGTGCTGGGGGGAGAGGGACGTTACAGCTGCTCTCTCAGTAACTCCATCCATGGAACTCCTCTTGGAAATGCTTTATTCATCCTGTACCAGAGGCCTGGAGAAATGCAACAGCCTCCTTGGCTGGCGTGTGGCCTCTCTTCGTGTCCTCTCTTCTTCTCCTAGCCAGAGCCTGAACGTGGCTCTGCTTTAGGAGTACTGCAAGTGCAGCACAGTCTCTTCAGCAGAACAAAACCTGCTGGCAGCTGAAGGGGGACATCACAGCATGGCTCCCTGTGACTGAGAAGCAAGTGGAAGGTGCCACATGGCATCAGAAGTGTAAAGCATTAACGAGGACATAACATTCCTTTAACTGTGGTTTGCATATGACAGGGCTTGGATTGACTCAGCCTCCTCCATGGGAGGAGGTGAAAGTGTCACCTGCTCCCGAGCTCCTTCCTACCCTGGCAGGTCCATTGTGTTCTTTCTTCAGCACTTCCCGGTGAATGTATTCACCTACAGGCTGTGGGTTTGCCTCTCCTTCCACACGGGGGAAAGGGAGTGCAGAAAACCAGCCCTCAGCAAGCTGCCGTCAGTCCTGCCCGGCCGCAGAGCCAGCTCACGGCAGGGGCTGTGCCGCTGAGCGGAAGGCAGAGGGGGGAAAGCCGAGTGCAGGGCAGGGCTGGGTACCGAGCTGCTGTGTTTACAGGCAAAACAACAAGTCCTCCCGGGGCTGCAGCCCGAGGGCAGGGCCGCGGCTGTGTTTTTCCCATTAGCACTAATGGAAGCCGAGAGGCTGGGGCGCACGCCGTGCCCTGCAGGGGTGCCCTGCAGGGGTGCCCTGCTGTGTTCCTGCCCTACAAAAGCAGCCTGTTCCCTCCGCCCCCGGCCCTGCAGCTCGAGCAGCAGCTGCTCGCAGGTGGTAGCTGGCTGTGGTTGTCTTGCAGGATGGAGTTGCTGGCCTCTGTGTTGGGTCAGGCACAGCTGCAGGCAGAGCCCGGTGGATCCAAAGCACTGAGCTGCAGTGTGAAAGCCCAGACCTGGTCAGCCACCTTGGCAAAAGAAACTAGAGCAGAGCAGCTTTGGATTGGCTGTTAGGAACAAGTGCTTCACCATGAGGGTAGTGGAACGCTGGAACAGGTTGCCCCGGGGAGGGGACTGGGGCCCCATGCCTGGAGATACAGAATACAGAATTCACCAGGCTGGAAAAGACCTTGGAGGTCATCCAGGCCAACCTATCCCCCAGCACCATCTGACCAACCAAACCATGGCTCCAAGGGCCTCATCCAGGCTCTTAAACACCTCCAGGGATGGGGACTCCACCACCTCCCTGGGCAGCACATCCCAAGGGCCAATCTCTCTTGCTGGGAAGAACTTCTTCCTCACCTCCAGCCTAAACCTCCCCTGGCACAGCTTGAGACTGTGTCCTCTTGTTCTGGTGCTGCTTGCCTGGGAGAAGAGACCAACCCCCACCTGGCTGCAACCTCCCTTCAGGGAGTTGGAGAGAGCAAGAAGGTCTCCCCTGAGCCTCCTCTTCTCCAGGCTGAGCAACCCCAGCTCCCTCAGCCTCTCCTCCCAGGGCTGTGCTCCAGACCCCTCCCCAGCTCTGTTGCCCTTCTCTGGACACCTTCCAGCAGCTCAACAGCTTTCCTGACCTGAGGAGCCCAGAACTGGACACAGGACTCAAGGTGTGGCCTGAGCAGTGCTGAGCACAGGGCAGAATGAGCTCCCTTGTCCTGCTGGCCACACTGTTCCTGCTGCAGGCCAGGATGCCCTTGGCCTTCTTGACCCCCTGGGCACACTGCTGGCTCCTGTTCAGCTGCTGTCAACCAGTACCCCCAGATATTGATAAGTGAGGCTCCAGAGGGCTCTGGGCAGCCTGATCTAGAGGAGGATGTCCCTGCTGACTGCAGAAGAGGTTGGACTGGGTGAGTTTTGGAGGTCCCTTCCAACCCAGACCATTCTCTGATTCTCTGCTTTCAGCTGAAGGGCAGCTGGCCAGCAGTGAGGACTCTGGGGCCTGAAATGCAGCACTGCAGCTGGATCCTTGTGTACATGACTTGTCTTGGCTGATTTTGCAGCTACCTGATTTGCACAGTGGGATGAAGGTGTAAGGACCTCCTAGCTCAAGACACAGTCCTGGAGAGGTAGAGCTCTTGGAGAGCTTCTTCACAGGCTGTCCCAGGGGTGAGAGCAGCAGGCTGACAGCAAGCAGAGGTGTGATGCTGGAACAGTGTTAGAAGGTACAGATCTCCTCAGCAAACTGACCTCTTAGCTCAGGTAAGAAACTGGGGCTGGCTGGAGAGGCCAGAAGGTCAGAAGCACCAGCACCAGAACAAGAGGACACAGTCTCAAGCTGCACCAGGGGAGGTTCAGACTGGATGTTAGGAAGAAACTCTTCACAGAGAGAGTGATTGCTCATTGGGCTGTGCTGCCCAGGGAGGTGGTGGAGTCATCATCCCTGGAGGTGTTCAGGAGGAGACTTGATGGGGTGCTTGGTGCCATGGTTGAATTGATTAGATGGTGTTGGATGATGGGCTGGACATGATGATCTTGAAGGTCTCTTCCAACCTGTTCTGTTCTATCCTATCCTATCTATCTTCCTATCCTATATTCTATCTACACACTTTATCAGAATCAAATCACATTTGAGTGAAGTTGGTCTGTGGTGCTCTGATCCCAGGACCCCAGGTCCAAGCACCCAGCTTTTAGTCAGGTGAATATCCCATCAGGTTTGGGAGGGCTTTGTCCCAGGCTGCATGAAAAACTGCTGGTGTCTGTATGTTTGATGCCAGCAGCCACCTCAGTGCCCCCAGGGAAGGGAACTCCCAGCAGGACTGGCAGCAGGAGGGGAGGCACACCCCAGCTGGCCTCACTGCTCACTGTCCTCATGGGGTTCAGAGAAACAAGGGCTAAGAAGTCTCTAGGACCCTTTTTCTTCCCCCTCCTCTGAGCAACAAGTGACACCTGCCTGTTTTAATTTGTGCTGTGAGAGCAGGATTTGTTTCTCCTGCAATTTGCAGGCTTTGAAGGAGCAGCAAGAAAGGAAGTGGTGACTTTGATTTAGCTTTTTGAAGAGCAGGGTGCCAGACAAGCTCTGTGATGCCCTTGATGGCTGCTGAAGCTGTGCCCCTACCTTGGAGTGATAGTAATGGTGTTGCAGCTGGTTGGCTCATCCTCTGCTCTGTGAGTGAGGAGTTTCTCCACCAAAGTGATTTCTCAGGAATGAAAGTGGCACCAAAGGAGAAGGAGGCAGTGGGGTTTGTTTAATGCCTGTACAGACCAGCTGTAATTGAAAGGGAGAGGAAAATGGCCCTGGTCTGTTCCAACTCCTGCACTGCTGCAGCTTTGACAGATCCCTCTAACAGCTCCTGAAATCCCAGCCCACCTCCCCTGCCTAAAGAGACTGAGTGTAAATGTGTCACCTATTTTTCTCCCCCCCCTGCACTTGGGTGCCTTCAGGCCACAGAAAGCTCCCAGGCTTGCTGCACGTTAGAGGCTTGCTGATTATCTCTCCTTCAGCTTGATAGCTCATCTCTGGGTTGCCTCAAGCAAACTCCTCAAAAGACTCTCTGCACACAACCTATTTATGTGCCCTGCAAAGGGGAGCAGGGGGAGGCTGTGTGAATGACTACACCTGGGAGGAGCCAGCCCTGCCTGTCTGCAGCTGGGAGGTGGTTTAGCCATGGTCAATACACAGCATCTTTCTCCTTAGCATCATAAACACTTCAGTAAACACGGCAGAGCAGAAGCTGAGTTACAAATGGGCTTGGAGGTTGCCTCTGCTTTCCTCAGGCCTACACAGCTGTACCCAGGCAGATTGTGTTGTTCTGCATGGGTTCTTCCTGCAGGGGATGTTCCCTGGGATGGGAAATCAATGTAGCCTCTCAGCATCACCTTCTAACTTTGCTCCAAGGAGCACAAAGCGGTGTGGTCCTGCAGTGCTCACTGACGCTGCTCACAGGCAAACTGCTGCCGGCACTTGCTTCAATTACACAACCAGGAGCAATACTGAGAGCAGAAGGCTTCCCCTGGAGGGCAAAGGTGAATGTAGGGAGCTCCTAGAGTGCTCCTTTCCTGCTGGCACCCCCATGTGAAGCAGCTGGCTCCCTGTGGCTGCTGCTTCCTCAGTCGGGTCCAGACCTGTCGCTTAAAGAGGTTTTTCTGAGCGCTGGATACCAGCAGCCACGGAAGTGGGGGAAAGAAAGAAACAGCTGGGCTGTGGAGAAGAGAGGAGGATGAGGAAGGTTTGTGGAGCTGGCCACAGACACTGAGTGTCAGAGACTCTGACAGAGGCAGTCCTGCAAAGAGCTGCCAGTGCTTGGTATCGAAGTCCCTTTCCTGAGAGACCAGACAGTGGCACACACAAGGTAAAGTCACACTGCCCATGACACCAGGAGCTCCCTGAGCTCGTGACATCAGCTCTGCTCTCCAAAAGACCACATGTAACAAATCTCAGACAGCAAATCTTTGCATGAAAATGCAGTGGTTGTAATGACTTTAGCATAAATAGGTGCAGAGACTTCTGGAGGGCAGCAGTGAATACAGACAGCAAAGCGAAGCTCACGGCAGCTGATGCCCATCCAGCCTCGCGCTAAGGACAAGCCTCTCAGCAAGGACAGCCCTGGACCCATCTGAGTGACCTGAGAGCCTTGTGAGCTGCTGTCCCACAGTGCAGGGGGTCACTGAAGGGGCCAGAGGCTTATTTGTGGAATATCAAAGGGCTCTCTGTGGAACTCAACGACTTCAACCCCAGACAGCTCAGCACAGCAGCTCTGCTGTCCAGGCGCTGCAGACGTCCAAAACCCACCTGGACGTTTTCCTGTGTGACCTTCTCTAGGTGAACCTTCTTTGGCAGGGAGTTGGGCTTGATCACCTCCAGAGGTCCCTTCCAAGCCCTCCCATTCTGTGATGTTGTGATTCTTCCCTTGGCTGCTTCTCTTGCACTTCCTCTTGCTGCTTTCCTCCCACTCCAGGTCTGTCCGTGTCTGGCAGGCCAATGACAGACACGAGTTGCCAGGTCATCTGAAGTGAGCCTCTCTGTTCTTGTCATACCCTATTAGCTCTGAATTTACTGCAGTCAGCCTCTCAAAGGGCAAATCATAGCAGTAATTAATTTTGCTGCAGCTAATTTTTCTTTTCAGGGAAGGGGAAGACTAAAGCCTCTGTTTGAGAAGAGACAGAAGACACATTGTCGCTGGGAGGCAACGTCGGGATCCTGACTGGAAACATGCTAAAAATAGACCTTTTCAGCTAGAGCTGTACTCCACCAAAGTAATTAGGGATGCAAACTCATTAGAGCTTTCTTTAGGTTGCTGATATTTCTGTTTGGGAAGGCAGCAGGGCCCAGGGGACTGCTGTTGGACTGGAGCACAGCAGAACCTGCTGCCTGTCCTTAGCTCTGCTGCCAGGTCGTTCCACAGGCCTTGGAGAAGCACTTTCCGTTCCAGGGTCTCACATCAGAGCTCTCCTACAAGAGACAAGGGCCTGAGCTCTGCTTCTCTGCAACACAGAGGTTGCACCTCTCTTGTTTAATGCAGGGCATTGGAAGTTTGGAATTGTGAGAGCCTCTCACTGCAAGCAAGACACTGAGGTGCTGGAGTGTGTCCAGAGAAGGGCATCAAAGCTGGGGAAGGGTCTGGAGAGCAGGGCTGGGGAGGAGCAGCTGAGGGAGCTGGGGATATTTAGTCTGGAGAAGAGGAGGCTGAGGGAGACCTCATTGCTTCTACAACTCCCTGAAATGCTGCAGTGAGATAGGGCTTGGTGTCTGCTCCCTAGCCTCAGGTGATAGAAGGAGAGGCAATGGCCTGAAATTGCACCAGGGGAGGGGTAGGTTGGAGATGAGGAGAAATTTCTTTGCTGCAAGAGTGGTCAGGGACTGGCAGAGGCTGCCCAGGGAGGAGGATGAGTCCCCATCCCTGGAGGTGTTCAAGGAACCTGTGGCTATGGCACCTGGGGACAGAGTTTGATGGCCACAGTGGTGTTAGGCTGCTGGTTGGATTCAGTGAGAGGTCTTTTCCAACCTAAATAATTCCGTGATTATCTTCTGCTCAGGTCTGTTGCCCAGACACAGGCATCTGGAACCAGGTGAGATGCCTTGGGGTGCCCCATGCAGCCTCCAGCCAGTGCTCCAGGAAGTCTCCTATTAGCCCTCTGCTATCTGTGGAAGTTTTTTTGAGGATGGAAGAGGAGGCTCAGGGGAGACCTTCTTGCTGTCTACAACTCCCTGAAGGGAGGTTGTAGCCAGGTGGGGGTTGGTCTCTTCTCCCAGGCACCCAGCACCAGAACAAGAGGACACAGTCTCAAGCTGTGCCAGGGGAAGTTTAGACTCGAGGTGAGGAGGAAGTTCCTCACTGAGAGAGTTGTTAGCCTTTGGGCTGTGCTGCCCAGGGGGGTGGTGGAGTCCCCATCCCTGGAGGGGTTCAAGAGGGGATTGGATGTGGCACTTGGAGCCATGGTTTAGTCGTCATGAGGTCTTGGGTGGAAGGTTGGACTTGATGATCTTTGAGGTCTTTTCCATCCTTATTGATTGTATGATTCTGTGATTCTATATGCTGAATGCTCTCTGGCACCTCTGATGGCCCCAGCCAGCCATCTCTGGCCAGCTGGCTCAGGCTCTCAGTGTGTGTGAGTTCCCAGCCAGGGAGGGGAGCTCCTCACGTGGGTGCACTCCAAACAAGTGTTCCTTCTCCCCTGGATCATGGCAAAAATCCAGGCTCTTAAGCATCTCCTCTCTTCCCCCAGCTGACCTTTTCTTAACCACTTTAATGACCTTTACCACATTGCAACAGCAATTTCTTGTCCTTTGAACCAAACTGAGCTGTGAGTGAGGTGAGCCACAGCTCAGGTCATGGAGCTGTGAAGAGGTTATCTGTGATTCCAGCTGCTAACAAGCCTGACCTGGCTAAGGAGCTGCTTGTGGAGCAGTGAGCTTTCCTCTCAGGAGATGGAGTATTAATTGCTAGCTGTGCATGGAGGATGGAGCTGTTTGTGCTTTCTTTTCCCTGCTGTGCAGTCATCTGCTCCCTGAAGCAAAAAATTACCAGGAAATCCTGGGAGCTGCTTATCCAGGCTGGCTGATGGTCTCTGCAGGTGCTGAGCACTGGAGAGCTGGCACCATGAATCCAAGAGCCTTGTTACAGGAGGAACCCAGCTGCACTTCGTGTGAAATGCAGACAAAAATAACCTGCAGAAGGGTTTGCTGCACCAAATATTGTTAGCCTGAAAGGATTTCCTGGGCTTCCTTGAGCAGAACAAATTCCTGAGCACCTGTGGAACAGAGTTTGGCATCATTTTGGTCAGGGGGCTGAAGCACCTCTCCTGTGAGGACAGGCTGAAGGAGCTGGGCTTATTCAGCCTGGAGAAGGGAAGCCTCTGGGCAGACCTAGTAGCAGCCTTCCAGGACCTGAAAGGGGCTACAGGAAGGCTGCAGAGGGACTGTTTGCCAAGGCCTGCAGTGACAGGGTGAAGAGCAATGGTTTGAAAGGAGAGGAGATTTAGGATATGAGGAACAAATTCTTTACCTTGATGTGGTGGAACACTGCAACAGGCTGCTCAGGGAGGTGGTTGAGGCCCCATCCCTGGAGCTATTCGAGGTGAGGCTCCACAAGGCTCTGAGCAACCTGATGTAGTGCAGGATGGCCCTGCTCAGGGCAGCAGCTTGGACTACTTCACCTTTGGAGGTCCCTTCCAACCCAAACCACTCTCTGATTCTGAGCATCAGCTGTAAACCCATCAGGAGCAGGGTTCACAGCTGGTTGCAGCTGCACACTCCTGACTTCTTTGTAAGCTCTCAGCTCTGCAAACTGCTCCCCAGCTCCTGCAGACACTCAGGGGAAGCAGGGGCAGTGCTCTGCACCCTCGGGAGGCACTTAGCAGCATGCAGAGAGAGGCTCTGCTTTGGCTAGGGATGAAATTGGAATTTTCTGTGGCTGTAGGCTCAGCCTAATAGCCCTTCAGTCAGACTTCACCTACCTGTAACTATTTGATGGCAATCCTGAGGGAAAAGGATGTTTTGATTTGGTTTCTGCCAGATGCAAGGAGAAATAAAACCACAAGTTCTGGGAGAATGCCTTCCCCTTCCCCCTCCAAAAAGCCCCTGGGACCAAACCCTGATTTTCCAGGCAAGGAAGGCTGCAGAGTTTCTAGAAATGGCCTTGGTAGGATCATTTATAAACTGTAAGGGCTCTTGGTGAGGCCTTTCTCACTGCTTTGAGCATTCCCAAGTGGAAACCTTTCTGCCCGGCTCCCATGGGCCTGGTTATGCCCTCTGCAGGGGATGAAGCTTCCCTAATAGCCCTCTTCCAGTAAATCCATCTCAAACTCTGCTCAGGCAGCTGGAACAGGACAGGGGACCCTGGTCTTAAACTGCAGTGATGAGGAGGAAGGGTTGCCTCAGAGCAGCAACAGCTGCTTCTGTCTTCTGTGAAATCTGGGAGGTGGGTAATCTAATTTACAACAAAAGGATTTGCTGCATCAATTATGCAGAGCTGTCTCTGCTCAGAATGCAGCAGCACTCCTGCAGCAACAAGGACATTTGAGATTGATTTCATTGTAAATCTTTGTCTTTGCCTGTTAAAAAATGCATGTGCTGGGACATGGAGTCCTCCAGCGAGAGCCCTGTCCCAGATTCTGACAGGCACCACAGCCTCCAGCCCTCCCAGCAGGAGCTGCACAGGGCATGAGTCCAGGTCTGGAGCCTCTGTGCCAGGAAGGCTCTGGAGGGGCTGGAAGGTGTCCAGAGAAGGGCCACGAGGAGGAGCAGAGGGCTGGAGCTGCTCTGCTGTGGGGACAGCCTGAGGGAGTTGGGGTTGTGCAGTCTGGAGAGGAGAAGGCTCCCAGGAGACCTCATTGTGGCCTTCCAGGATCTGAAGGAGGCTCCAAGAAAGCTGGGGAGGGACTTCTGAGGGTGTCAGGGAGGGATAGGACTGGGGGGCTTGGTGTCTTCTCCCTAGTGTCAGGTGTTAGAAGGAGAGGAACTGGCCTGAAACTGTGCCAGGGGAGGGTTAGGTTGGAGATGAGGAACAATTACTTTGCTGCAGGAGTGGTCAGGGACTGGCAGAGGCTGCTTGGGGCGGTGGTGGAGTCCCCAGCCCTGGAGGTGTTCCAGAACCCTGTGGCCATGGCACTTGGGGGCATGGTTTGGTGGCCATGGTGGGGCTGGGTTGTTGGCTGGACTGGGTGATCTCAGAGGTCTCTCCCAGCTGAAACAGTTCTGTGGCTCTGTGAAACCAGTTGTACAAAGGTAACTGTCTGGTGTCCCTATGTGCATGTGCAGAGTGAAGGAACACATCCTGTGTGTGCACACAGAGCAAGTGTCTCTGGGTGGCTGTAAGAACAAGAGCAGCTTTCAGTTCACTGTGTTCCAGCAGGTAAGTGTCTGAACTTTCCTTCACCTCTCCTAGGTGAGGGTGAGCAAGGTCTCAGAGAGACAATTCCTCACAGGATCAGAGTGCTTGGTAGCAAGGCTTCCTGGTCCTGCGTGGTTGCCATGGATTCCAAAGTGGAGTGGGGTGGGTGAGAGTAAGAAAGGCTGGGGCCAGCTGGGGGCTGTCTTTGAGAGTGCTACACATCCTGTGTGGCTCTGGTCAGCCACAACCCTGGGGCTGCAGCAACATTTCTGCATTCATTTAGGAGTAACGAGGATTCTGTGTGTGTACCAAACAACACTCAGAGCTGCTGAGCCACCAAAGCTGCAGAATGGCCTCTGGTTGAAGAAACACAGGGGGGTGGTTTGTCTCACAAAGCTCTCTATGCCTGGAGGTGTTTCAGAAAAGACTGGATGAGGAACTTAGTGCCATAGAATCAACCAGGTTGGAAGAGACCTCCAGGATCATCCAGGCCAACCTATCACCCAGCCCTATCCAATCAGCTAGACCATGGCACTGAGTGCCTCAGCCAGGCTCTTCCTAAAACACCTCCAGGGATGGTGACTCCACCACCTCCCTGGGCAGCACATCCCAAGGGCCAATCTCTCTTGCTGGGAAGAACTTTCTCCTCACCTCCAGCCTAAACCTCCCCTGGCACAGCTTGAGACTGTGTCCTCTTGTTCTGCTGCTGGGGGCCTGGGAGAAGAGACCAATCCCCACCTGGCTACAGCCTCCCTTCAAGGAGTTGTAGACAGCAAGAAGGTCTCCACTGAGCCTTCTGCAGGCTAAGCAACCCCAGCTCCCTCAGCCTCTCCTCCCGGGGCTGTGCTCCAGACCCCTCCCCAGCTCTGTTGCCCTTCTCTGGACACCTTCCAGCAGCTCAACAGCTTTCCTGACCTGAGGAGCCCAGAACTGGACACAGGACTCAAGGTGTGGCCTGAGCAGTGCTGAGCACAGGGCAGAATGAGCTCCCTGCTCCTGCTGGCCACACTGTTCCTGATGCAGGCCAGGATGCCCTTGGCCTTCTTGGCCCCCTGGGCACCCTGCTGGCTCATGTTCAGCCTACAATCAACCAGTAACCCCAGGTCCCTTTCTGCCTGGATGCTCTCCAGCACTCTGCCCCCAACCTGTAGCACTGTTTGGGGTTGTTGTGGCCAAGGTGTAGAACCCTGCACTTAGCCTTGTTAAATCTCATCCCATTGGCCTAGTGGATTAGTTAGGGTGAGGTGAAGAGTTGGACTTGACGATCTTGAGGACACAGTCTCAAGCTGTGCCAGGGGAGGTTTAGGTTGGATGTTAGGAAGAAATTCTTCCCAGCAAGAGAGATTGGCCCTTGGGCTGTGCTGCCCAGGGAGGTGGTGGAGTCACCATCACTGGAAGTGTTCAAGAAGAGCCTGGCTGAGGCACTTGGTGCCATGGTTGAGTTGATCAGATGGTGCTGGGGGATAGGTTGGACTGGATGATCTCCAAGGTCTTCTCCACCCTGGTGAATTCTGTGTTCCATTCTGTACCTTGGAGGTCTCTTCCAACCTGGTTGGTTCTGTGATTCCTGCAGGTGCTGCCCAGACAGCACCCAAGCCTTGGCTTTCTGCAGGTGAGGCAGGAGGCCAGGGGCTGCAGGTTTCCTCTGGGTTCTCTGTCCCCCCTTGCGAGCGTTGGTCACAGCCCTGCCCTCTCTCCGCAGCGGGCGGGCGGCACCTTGGCCATCCCTCTGTGCGCGTTCCAAGGCACCGTGTCCCTCCAGGCGCCCACGGGGAAAACCCTCTCCCTCTCCACCTACGAGGTGAGCGCCGAGGGGCACAAGATCGCTCCCACCGCCAAGAAGATCGAGGTCTATCGCTCCAAGAGCGTGGGGCACGAGCCGGAGCCGGAGGAGTCTCCTCACACCTTTGCTGACACCAGCGTGAAAATCCACCTGGAGGTGCTCGAGATCTGCGACAACGAGGAGGCCCTGGACACGGTGTCCATCATCAGCAACATCAGCCAGTCCTCCACCCAGGTCAGGTCTCCGTCCTTACGCTACTCACGCAAGGAGAACAGGTTCGTCTCCTGCGACCTGGGGGAATCTGCCTCCTACTCCCTCTTCATCCCCTCCAACAACCCCGACAGCGACATCAACATCTCCATCCCTGACACCGTGGAGGCTCATCGGCAGAACAGCCAAAAGCGGCAGGCGGAAGGGGCTGGCTACCAGGAGGAAATCCAAGTGCTGAATAAAGCCTACAGGCAGCGGGAGGAAGATGGCAGCAGCAACTGAAGGGCCTTTGTTCTGGGACATTCAGCCTGCTCTGACAGGCGCTGCTCCCCCGACTCAAGCTTCCCCAGCCTTCTGCCTCACCTCTGAATTCCTTTTGTTTGGGTGCCCTGTGAAGCAGAGCAAAACTTTGAGGGCTACACGGATGGGGTAGCAAACGCCGGAGCGCCTGACAGCTTTGCCTAGTGAATTTCAAGTGCTTTCAAGTGATCTGTTTGTTTGAGGAACAGCTGTGCCTGAAAGGAATCCCAAATAAAGCCTTCAAAACCCAGCTCTGGTTGCTTGGTGGCACTGGGTGGTCTGTGGGAGCCTGTGGAAAACGGGGGAGCAGCTCCAGTGGTGTGACGTTACAACAGTTTTGGCTGACTTGCAGTTCTGCTCTTACTGCCGTGCCAGACTTGAAGCGTGGAGCTGGGAAAATACCCCACCCAAACGCAGCCCAAGCCTGGCTCGCTGCCTTGGCCAGGCAGAGGATTAGGAGATGTGTTGAGTGGTTTGATTTGCTGCTGCCCCACACACCACTCACAGTCACACCTGGAATATGGGTGGTGAACATAAGCATGCACAGTCTGTAAGCACAGCAACTGAGAAGCTCCTGGGTGTGACTTTCTGTGGTCAAATGTGACAAATGTTTGATGCCAGTCACTCTGAAGAGTCCCCCCACCCCCCACCCCCTTTTCCTTTCCCTCCATGACCTTTTAACCAGTTAAGAAGTTTGCCACCCTTACAGAATATTTGCAACTCCAGACAGACCTCTATCGCTGTTACAGCACCAGAACAAGAGGACACAGTCTCAAGCTGCACCAGGGGAAGTTTAGGCTGGAGGTGAGGAGAAAGTTCTTCCCAGCAAGAGAGATTGGCCCTTGGGCTGTGCTGCCCAGGGAGGTGGTGGAGTCCCCATCCCTGGAGGAGCTCAAAAAAGGCTTGGCTGTGGCACTTGGAGCCACGGTTTAGTTGTCAGGAGGTGTTGGGTAACAGGTTGGACTTGATGATCTCTGAGGTCTTTTCCAACCTGGTTGATTTGAATTGTTTGAAGAGCTATGACATCAGAATTATGGAATAATTCTTCATCTCCTATTGTCCCTAAGCAAGGAACAGTGTTGCAGTATCATCTTCCTCCCCAAGGCCCATGTGAAGCCGACACTCTCCTCAGCACAACCAGGAGACTGTAGCTTGCAGATAGCTCCAGGAGTCCCCCTGGCTCACAGCAAAAAGGTGGCTGCAGGTTTTTTCCTGTCATAGATAACCTGCTACCACTCCTCTTTGGATGGACCCTCCTGCTTTAGAGCTGAGTCAGGAACTGGGAGTTAAAAATGGTTTGTGACTCCCTAGGAGATGAGAAAGTGGTGGCCAAACTTGGAGGCTGAGCTTAGACATCAACCTCAAGAGAGTGGTCTGGCTACCAAAGCTGGCTGCCAGCCTCTGTCACCCTCAGGAGTATCTCTCTACTGACATACAAGGAACCTAGAACTGAGTCTAAAGCCACCCTAAAGCCAGTGAATACTCTAAGTTGTGTCAAATTCAGCCAAGGCAAGGCAGAAGCAGTGGACAGACTCCTTAAGCCTTATGCTGCATGTGCCTGACCTGCTGGTGCATGCTGAGTGAGAGCTCTTTAACGAGGGTTTGTCATTCCCTTCAGTGAAACAGACTTAAACACACTCTCAGGACTTCCAGCAGTGTGATCAGGGATTGCACTGCTTCTTCCAGGAACAGACTGCATTTCCAAGTGCTCTGTGTGCCTCCATAAACATTGAGCTGTCTGCAGGGACAGGCAAGGGAAAATCAGCACCAGCCTGCTCGGGATTCCTTTGTGTGTTGTGGATAGGGAGGGCGAAAGGGCCAAATGCTGCCCTCAGCACTTGCTCTGGAGGCATGCAAGCCAGCAGACAACTCCCTTCAAGACAAAGGGCAAGAGGCACAAACTGGAACACCAGAAGTTCCATCTAAACATGAGGAAAAACTTCTTTAATTGAAGGGTGACAGAGCCCTGGAGCAGGCTGCCCAGAGAGGTGGTGGAGTCTCCATCTCTGGAGACATTCAAAACCTGCCTCAATGTGTTCCTCTGTGACCTTCTCTAGGTGACCCTGCTCCAGAGGTGCCTTCCAACTCCTACCATTCTGTGATTCACCAGCAGCCATCGGGCCTGGCACGGTGGGGCTGTGTGGGTGGGACAGTGATGCAGTGCTGGAGCAGCTTAGCTCCAAGCCTGCAGGTGGCTGTGCTGGAGAGGGATCACTCTGCAAGTGGTGCTCTCCCCGGGATCACTCTGCAAGTGGTGCTCTCCCTGGGTGCCTTTCCGAGGTGAACCCAAGGGCTTGAAAGTTTGCCTCAAGGCTTAGTTCCACCAAGATGCTGTTACACTGCAGGTCTAACAAGGAGCTACAGCAGAAGGAACCCGCAGTGGTAAGTCCATTGAATAATCCTCTATCCCTAGACCTGGAGCAGGCACATTCTGCTGCCTCCAGATCTTGCTTTTGTGTCCTGTAGAAGGAACACAAAGGATCTTTAAATGCTCAATCCAGGCAAAGGCAGCAGAGCTGTGATGGAGGGTGCAGTCCATCCCAGCTGCAGCTTGTCCAGGTGTCCTGCTTGCCTGGGAGAGCTTTGGACTGCGTTAAGACCACCTGCTGACGTGGTGATCTCTGATGGGTATCCTTTCCGAGGGTTAACATCTGGAGACACCAAAATGCCTCATGGCTGTGACCCAGAGCTTGCCCTAACTGCCAGGTGTTGTCTTGCTGCTGTAATAAGGCAGATTGCAGTTAATGAACCTGTGATATCAAGAATGCACAAGTGTCTGGGGTGATTTTTTCCTCTCTAAATGCCTCACACCACTAAACAATCCAAAGTGTCTGAAACCCCAGGTTGTAATTACTGAGTAGACAGCAGCTCCTTGCACAGCCCAGCAGGAAACTTGCTGTTTGAGAAGCATGCTCCTGGTTTTGTTTATTCACACAAGTGTTAGGTGTCTTCACTTCTCATTTGGACTTCATTATTAAACACCTTTTGATAAGAGGTTTGTAAGCAGCACTTTCCCCCCCCACACCCCATCCCCTCCTGCTGTTTTTCCCATCTGAACTTTGAATGTGTTCCAGTGACAGCCTGAGGGCAAAGTCTTTGTCAGTGACCCTTTGGAGGGGACTTTAAAGAGCCCTCAATCTCTGCTCAGACACCAAAGCAAAGGACTGGAAAGCATCCCTCAGAACATCTGCCTTGACTCAGCACCTCAGCTCTCCCCCTTCCCGCTCTCAGGATGTGGCTTGTTGAATAATGCAGAGGACAGCAAACAAGAAACTGGGAAATCATTGGTGAGATGATCTTTGGTAAGAGTCTATCCAGTGGGGCAGGGCTTCCCAGCACACCCTGAGAATAACTTTAACAGACTTACAGGGACGGGGGGGGGGGGGGGGAAATATCTATTAATGCAAAGGGTCAGGGCCAGGAATCCCAACTGCCTCAAGTGCTTGTTCTTGTTGACAATAAAAGATAGAGCCAGGGGCTGAAATGTGCATTTCCTGTGCTCATCTTGATGGCAGAGCTGCCTTGCAGCAGCACATTACTGCAAACACAGTAATTTCAGTAGAAATAATAGATGTTGCTTATCTGTTATTTTACCTGTAGAGATCTGGGGCTGATGGATAGACTCTGGGACACGATTTCACCTCCTGGTATGTATCACTGTGATGATTTCCAAGGGGAGTGCCTGAGTGTTCTGTTCCTCTCTCTTAATTAATTTTGCAGATTTAGATGGCTCAGAGCAGAGTAAATTCTGCTTTTTCTAGGCTCCAGCCACAGCTGCTGCAAGAATTACAGCATTCATGTCTGTGTACTCCTCTGTGTTGTACACTCACCAGACAAACCCATTTTGAAGCCCTTCAGTCCTTACACAACCAACCCTGACTCAGTCCTGCCTATGGTAGGGGGTTGGAACTGGATGATCTTTAAAATCATAGAATTAGTGTTTAGCATGCCTCATCCTTCTGTGCTTTGGTGGCTGGCTTCTTTGTGAGGGCCTTTTTGGCCTCTGATCTGCACTCTGTTAAATACTGAACCATAGAATTGTCAGGGTTGGAAGGGACCTCAAGGCTCAGCCAGTTCCAACACCCTGCCATGGGCAGGGACACCTCACACCACAGCAGGTTGCTCACAGCCACCTCCAGCCTGGCTGCAAACACCTCCAGGCAGGAGGCTGCCACCACCTCCCTGGGCAGCCTGTGCCAGGCTCTCACCACCCTCATGGGCAACAACTTCTTCCTCACAGCCAATCTGAATCTACCCATTTCCAGTTTTGTTCCATCTCCCCCAGTCCTATCCCTCCCTGACACCCTCAGAAGTCCCTCCCCAGCTTGCTTGGAGCCCCCTTCAGATCCTGGAAGGCCACAATGAGGTCTCCTGGGAGCCTTCTCCTCTCCAGCCTGCACAACCCCAACTCCCTCAGTCTGTCCTCAGAGCAGAGCAGCTTCAGCCCTCTGCTCCTCCTCGTGGCCCTTCTCTGGACACCTTCCAGCACCTCCAGATCCTTCCTGGAACAGAGGCTCCAGAGCTGGACACAGTGCTCCAGGTGGGTTCTCAGCAGAGTGGAGTAGTCCCTCCCACCCCAACCCCTTCTATGATGATTCTGTGATTCAATGAAATGGATCTTTCCACAAGGCCCAGATGCATGCTTTCTCTCTTTTCAACATCTAAACCTACAAACCTACTAAAACCAGTTGAACCTGAGGTGCTTGCTTTAGAATCTGTTGGGTTTTTCACAGCGTGGAAGATGTGGCTGAAGTGCAGGAGCGGGGTGCACCCACAGGGAAATCTCTTTTTGCACCAAAATCCCATTTGTTTCAGGTGAGTGCACTGCTGAGGTGCCCAAATGCACTGTGAGGGAGAGAGAGTGGATCAAATGGAGGAACTCTGTCAAAGCCACCTGAGTGATTCAAGGTAACCCCAGAATGTTTTTCTTCAGTAGTGTTCAGGAGATCCAAGGGACAGAACCAGCTTCTTGGTGGGACCTAACATAGTATCACAGTATCAGTCAGGGTTGGAAGGGACCACAAGGATCATCTAGTTCCAACCCCCCTGCCATGGGCCACATGAGCCACAGCAATGTTTCCAAGACAAGTGGCACTTGAGAGTGTGGCCACAGCTTGCTGCTGCTGGTCACCAGGGCCCAGACATTCCATGCTGAGTGTGTTTCAGGTTAGCATCAAAGACATCTTCTGACCTGGAATATTGAAATAAGAGAACTGAGGATAATAATTACTCCAACTTATATTCACCTACAGGCTAGAGAAGGCCTCAAGTTCATGCAGGATGAGGAATGCCAGGAGCCAGGGAGTGTGCTTCCCTAGCCTGCACTAAGCCACAGCTGGAGGATGAGAAGCAAGAAGAAGTAAGGAAGTATATTCTCATTTCTCTCCCATGCTCCCTCCTGTAACTTGCCTCTCAGGTGAAGTTCCTCAGTGTCCTCTAGTCCTTGTGCTCTCTGTTCTTGGTCCTCTCCTTTTCTCTCTTTTCTCTGGCTAGCCTCACCCCAAGTTCATCTGCTCGCTGTGCTGATGACTCCAAGACCTTGCTCTCTGCCCCATACTTGTCTCTTCATTCAAATTGAAGACTGAGTTTTGCTGAGATTCTAGCTACCTGAAACTGGCTATGGTCACAAAAAAGCCCCCAAGATGTTTGCTGCACAGCCCCCCACCCCCCGAGCACGGCCCTGCCGTGCTGCTGCGTTGGTTTGCCACAAGTTGGCTCTGGCTGAGGGGAAGGGAAAAAGAAAACAACAATTCTTTAGCTTGAGCACCTGGACGAGGGTTTCCTTTGCCAGAAGCAGCTTTTCACCTAAAAAGTGGTTGGAGAATCAGTGTGTGAGGTTGTTTCAGAGTCCTGAGCGTTGGTAATTTTGAAATGAATGTAATTCATATAGCAAAAAAAAAGACAAGGCAGAAGGGTATGTAAAGAAACGAGACCGAAGAAGCATTTAGAGCTGCACAGTGGCATTCAAGGGAACAAAAAGAACGTGAATTAACTGTTGAAAGGGTAATAATGCAGTGTGTAATTGTATCTCATTTGAAGGGTTTGACACCCCGGAGAACTTGGACTAAGTATTCCGTTCACAGCAGCAGCAGAGCCAGAACTGGTGGCTGTGTAAATATCTGCTTTGCGTTTAGAAGGAAGCCAGAGGAGCACAGAATTCGGGTGCAGAAGGGGTGGGCACCCCAAGATTTACCGTTTCCCTTGGAGTCTTCTGTGCAGCCTCGGGCAGGGGAATCAGATCTGTGCTTGAAGCCAGGAGAGCTGCACACGGAGATGAGCCTCGGCGGCACGTTTCGGTGTCTCTCTCGCATTATCCGAGGGGCGCTGCGGTTCTCCCCAGGGGCGCCCCACGGCCGCGCTGCCAGCCCGGGGCTGGGCGCCGCGGAGGTGCGAGGGACGCGCTTCGGAGGTGGAGGCGAAGGCGGGGCTCGAACCCGCGGAGGAGGGGCTCGAACCCCCGGGGCCGGCTGCTGGGGGCGGGGCGTGCGGCGGAAGTGAGGCAGCGGAAAAAGCGGGCGGCGGGGAGCCGGTTGCCGGCGGCCATGAGCTACGAGCACCGCCGCGATTGGGGTCGGGGCCGCGGCGGGGATGGCGGCGCCTCCTCCGCGGCCGCCGGCGGCCCCTCCTCGGCGGGGGGACACGGAGGCCGCGGCGGGGGCCGCGGGCGTCATCCCAGCCACCTGAAGGGCCGCGACATCGGGCTGTGGTACGCGCGGAAGCAGGGCCAGAAGAGCAAGGAGGCGGACCGGCAGCAGGTGAGGGGCGGCCGCGGGGCAGGGGCAGCCGCGGGGCTCTCTCCTTCGTCCCGCTCCCCTAGAAGGGCGGGCACGGGGGGGCTACGGCGGGCAGGGCGGGCGCGGACAGCTGCCTGCCTGATCGATGCTTTCCGGCGGAGAGCCCGGCCGCGGGTGGGCGAGGGCGGCAGCGGCGGGGCTGCGGTGTGAAAAGGAAGCTGTCGCGACAGGCCTGACCCCCCGACAGCGGCCAGCAGCCGGGACCGGCCTGTCCCTCTCTGCCGCTGCCTCTGCAGAGCTGTCCTTGGCCCGGAGGCGTGCACGTTACTAAGTGCTTGTGTGAGATGATGGAAGGAAGATGTGTTCCCCTCGGCGTGCTGCAGTCGCTCCTCAGGAGCAGCTTAAACATCCCGAGTCATGCCCTAGGAGTCTCGCTGGTTCGGTATTGGGGTGTTGTTAATGCAATGCCTATAGGTACACTGGCTGAAGGCTGATGGGAACGGGACTCTTCTTTCCCCAGAGAGCTGTCGTGCGGATGGATGAGCGCAGGGAAGAGCAAATCATGCAGCTCCTGAACAACGTCCAGTCTAAAACTGAGAAGGAGCAAGAAGCCATGTCCTGGTGGTCTGGGGATGAGGATGGGTAAGGAGATGCCATTGTGATGCTTTGATTTACTTGGAGTTGAACAAACTGCCCCCAGGCTGGTAGGAAGGTGCATCAGGCAATGTTTATGTTTAGTGAGTGAGGTTCACAAATACGCTCTCTACAGACTCACAGGCTGGGTTGGGCTGGGAGGGCCTTAAAGATGATCTAGTTCCAAACTCTCTGACGTGGGCAGGGACACCTCCTGCTAGAGCAGGTTGCTCAAGACCCCAGCCAACCTGACCTGGAACACTTCCAGGCTTGGAAGTGCCCTGAATCTCCTCTGGGGTAACTTGAGGCTATTTCCTTTCGTCCTGTCACTTCTTACTTTGAGGTCACCCAACACAGCAGTGGTGGAGTAAAAGCCAGCAACACAGAAGCTGTGGGAGCTGTCACACTGCAACAGTGCTGTCAAGCTCTCCTCCAGGTTACTCTTGAGTTGGGGGTGTTACATTTTTACTTAGAATCATAAAATCCTGTAATTGCTCTCCAGGCCCTGTGAGAGTAGCTCTGTGGGACTTTTCAGCTTCCCCCCATCTCTGGGGTCAGCCTTCCAGAGTGGCATTTTATTTCCATCTTTCAGTTATTGTCCAGTCTTGGAATGTTTTCTCAGCCTCAGTGGAACAGGAGCTGTTCTTGGTGGATTTTAAACACCAGCAGTGGAATGGGCAGCCAGGAGAGTTGCTCTGAGGTGAGGGGTTTGGATCGCTGGGTGAACGATCCGGGTACAGGACAGCGATGGGGCAGCGGGCTCAGCAGCACATCCCTGGAGGTGTGTTATTGCTCTGTTGGCTTTGTTTTGATTGAAGAGAGCCATGCCACATTTCTAGAGAGGGAGGCAAAATCTTGGGCAGCTGCTGAGTTTCCATGGGTCAGTGGCACGTGCCCTGTCCTCATCACCTGACGGCCAAGCGGCTGCTGGA
Source organism: Colaptes auratus (assembly GCA_015227895.2). Lineage (NCBI taxonomy): Eukaryota > Metazoa > Chordata > Aves > Piciformes > Picidae > Colaptes > Colaptes auratus. Next base: position 29,744,773 of record CM026889.1, on the reverse strand, counting down.
TGCGATGCCTCACAAGCAGATCGAAGCTTTGCCTTGTTGGTTCATTCCCAGGGGACAAGCACTTCCTGAAGAGTCTTTGAAGTTTCTGTTCTCTGTTTTTAACTTCAGGCCTGCTCCAGAGCAGCCTGCAAAGGCGAAACCACAGGCTGAAAAAGCTCCTGTCAGGCAGAGACCGGTCCTGGAAAAGACATCTCTTGATCGGGATGTGGAGTACCTCTTTGAGAAGAATGAGCAGGATGCTGACTTAGATGAGCAACTGAAGGAGGACCTAAGAAAGAAGAGATCTGACCCCAGATACATTGAAATGCAGGTACTTTTGCATGTGTTAAATAGAAAAGCTTTTCACTGTGTTGTTTCGTTTTGTGGGGGTTTTATTTGATTAAACCAACCTGAAAATGTAACTTTTGTACCATTTACTCACTAAGAAATGGTCATGGTGCTCCCTCTGCTCAAAAGCATTCAGCATTTGCACAATGCCCATCACTAGCACACTGCTTCACAGCCAGACTTGAAGGGGGCAACTGCTTGATGGCATACAATCCAAAATGTGAAGCTCATGCATTGTTTAGCTGGCTGGGGGGGGTGGGGAAAGGGGTGGTTCTGCTTGGGTTTTAGTGGGTTCTGAACCTTCATTCATGTCCCTAACTGAAAGCACAAAGCTGAGCTCTGAAGGAACTGCCTCTTCAACATGTCATTGGTATTGTTCTAGTAGCCAGAGGTGAAGCTGTCAGCTCACACAGCCTTGCCGTGAGCAGGTGGCTCTCCCTTTGGCCTCAGTCCTGTGGCTTTGATGTCTGTGTGTTGGTTTGAAACAGCTTTGCTGAACAGACCACACATGAAATCAGACTTGTTTGGGTAAATATTAGGTGAACATTTGTTGTGTTGTTGCTTGAATTGCTTCAAGTGTTGCAGTTTTTAACTGAGGGTATGTGCTGCTGTTTCTCTTCCCCTCAGAGATTCCGGGAGAAGCTGCCTTCCTATGGGATGAGGCAGGTAAGTGTGTGTTCAACTGGAAAGGATGTGCATTTCTGCTGTCAGCTGGGGGGAAACCCTGGTGTGACTGGGACTAGCAGGAAACCTTTGTTGCCTTTCATGAAGCTGTGACACTGGGTTTGACATCTTTCACTCCAGCAGCTTAGGCTCACTGCTCCGTGATGTGCAGAAGTCACTGTGGGGCTCGCTGTGGTTTTCTCAGTGCAGAAGTCACTGTGGGGCTCTCTGTGGTTTTCTCAGTAGGGGCAGCATTCTTCATGCAAATGAGATGGAATGTCAAATCACTTTCTTCCTTTAAAGTATAGATGCTTAAACTGCATTTCTTTCTTTTTGTTTAGGCATGGATTTATTTATCTGTTTTCCTCTGCCAGTTAAACTTCCAGACCATTCCTGGTTATTTGGCTGTTGTGTGGAGCAATTAACCACCACATAAATCATGCTTCCTTATGCATAAAATTTTGAACATTTGCCCAATATAGAATTAAATATAATGCCAATGCCAATTAATTCTCTTTAATCACAGACTTAATGGCTGTACTGCTCCCTCTTATAGCCATTAGTTCCCCAGTCCAAGTATAACATCAGTGGTACTGTGGGTTGTTATTAATTGGTGACTCTAAAGATCCACAGAAGGCAAATGGAGGGGAGAAAAGTGTTTACAAAATGAATTCATGCTTTCATTTGAGTTCTTTCATGTTGTTTTCACCCAGGATATTAAGTTTCAAAGCAGTATTCAGGTTTGATAGGCCCTGAGCCTTAGGCATGTGAAGTGCAAAGGGGTAGCATCTACTACAGGTTTGAACTGAGCTCTTTGGTATGGCAAGAGAGAGATGAGTGTCTATTTCTTTAGTTGCTGTGACACTTGCTCCTAAGCTCACCACAAACCCAATCTGTTGTGAGCAGCAGTGCAATGAATGCTTCCCCTGTGTTTGGCAACAGGAACTTGTCAACCTGATAAACAATAATCGAGTGACTGTGATCAGTGGGGAAACCGGCTGTGGCAAAACCACCCAGGTGACACAGTTCATCTTGGATGACTACATTGAGAGGGGGAAAGGCTCTACCTGCAGGATTGTCTGCACCCAGCCCAGGAGGATCAGTGCTATCTCAGTAAGTTGACAAACTGAGAATCATAGAATGGCTCAGGCTGGAAGTGACCTCGGAGATCATCTGCTCCAACCTCCCCATCATGGGTAGGGACCCTTCTCAGCTAGACTCAAGGCCTCATCCAGCCTGGTCTTGAAGACCTACAGGGAGGGGGCATCCAAAACCTCCCTGGGCAGCCTGTGCCAGAGTCTCACCGCCCTCATACCAAAAAACTTCTTCCTAAGGTCCAGGCTAACCCTGCTCTCCCTCAGCTTCAAACCATTCCCCCTTGTCCTGTCTCTAGACACCCTCTTGAAAAGTCCCTCTGCAGCCTTCCTGCAGGATCCCTTCAAGTACTGGAAGGTAGCTCTAAGGTCCCCCTGGAGCCTTCTCTCCAGGCTGAACTCCCCCAGCTCCCTCAGCCTGTCTGCATAGCAGATGCACTCCAGCCCTTGGATCGTCTTTGTGGCCTCCCCTGGACTCTCTCCAGCTGTTCTGTGTCTGTCTTATGCTGGGCAGACCCAGAACTGGAGGCAGGATTGGAGGTGAGGTCTCAGCAGAGCAGAGCTAAGGGGCAGAATCCCCTCTCCTGCCCTGCCACCCACACTCCTCTGGCTGCAGCCTAGCACACAGCTGCCTGCTGGGCTGCAGGAGGGCACTGCTGGCTCCTGGGGAGTTTCTCAGCAACCAACACCCCCAAGCCTCTTTCTTCAGGGCTACTCTCAACCTACTCTGCACCCAGTCTGGGCTTGTGCCTGGGATTGACCCTACCCAGAGTAACTTGCTTCTTGTTGTGATTTGTTTCCCAGTAAATGAGAGGAAACATTACTGCTTTGCTTGTAATCCTTGATGGACAACACCTTTCTTCCTGGGGCTAGGATCCCTGGGCAAGCTTCTGACCTGAGTGTGCAACCTGCTGGGTTATTGGAAGTGAAGGACTGAAATAATTCCTAATGACCTCTGAAACTGCTCATGCTAAATGTAAAGCTCAAGATAAGCCTTCAGCCTGCAGTGGACAGTGAAGGAGGCTTCTTGGGTGTTTTCAGTCACCTTGGACTCTATTGCAAACAACAATCCTGTTAATGCACCTCAGTTTCGTACACTTTGGTCTTTGAGTGCTGGCACTGCAAGCCTCATCCTTCCCTGAATTTAATCATGGCTCTCATCTGTGATTTTAATTGGCTTGGGCAGTGCAGATGTCAATGAAAGCAAACACCACTGGCACTCCTGTGTCAGGCCTTTTAGAGGTACATTAATGAGCAAGAATTTGGCTTTTAAGTGCACAGCAATTACTCTTCTTGGTAGTTAAGTGTCAAATGATTCCAGAACCTTACTTCCCACGAGGAAAAGCTCACCCTGCTTTGAGTGAGTGTGTTGCTAATGCCTAAGTGGTTGTAGTCCTTTAAAGCATTGTCTGGGTTGCAAACCTGGCCTTGGGTTGCTGATGGGAAGCACTGCCCTCAGTGGGGGAGGAAAATAGGATTTCCAGAGTGTGTTTCTTTGTGGTTTCCATAACATCTTGGTTCGAGGCATTTCCTGCTGATAGAAGCTGAAGAGCAGCCTTGGGGGATTGTTTTGGGAAACAAAACCCTGCTTTTCTTAATGCACTCTTTTGATTTCATTTATTGTTTTTTTTTCCCCAAGGTGGCTGAGAGAGTTGCTGCTGAAAGGGCAGAAGCATGTGGCAGTGGCAAGAGCACAGGGTACCAAATTCGCCTGCAGAGGTAAGAGCATTCCCCTGGCAGTCCTAGTTCAGCCAAGAAAGACCTGAAAAGTAGTTCTGAGCTTGGACAACTGCTCTCCTTCTGGGATTTTTTTTTTCCCCTCCAAAGGGAGCTCCTGTGCAGACCTGAATAAGGTTTCTGAAATACAGCAAAAAGTTTGAGCTTGCTGTGTTTTATGCAGCCTGCAGCAGTGGCTAGCACCCCATGGACTCTTGCTCCCTTCCCAGCTCTTCCAAAGGGTTCTGCTGTAGACAGAGATAAAATTGATGCCCCTAATCCATGAATTTCAAGGAAATGGTGCTAGCAGCCATATTTCTGGGGAAAACTCTGTATTTGCTACACTTAGGTATTGAGTGACCCCACTGAGATCAGGTGATGAAGTTAGCTGCATTGACAGGAGACTGTAGATCTAGTGCCACAGAGCAGAAACCTTTGCATTTGGGGTCATCTGCCACTTGGAAGAGAGATTTGCAACGTTGCCAGCAAATAATGGGACCTCAGTTATCAATGGGGAGAAGCTCTGCCAGTGAGAGGAAACAGCTTACTCCTTTCAGCAGGTTAATTGGAGTCTGTAGAATCTCATTTGTGTGGTTCTTTGCTCCTCAGTCAAGGATGTTAATGCTGCTGTCTGTTAGCTGTCATCTGTGCTGAGCTTAGATAGCTGCAAGAGCCTGGGCTCAGCAGGCCAGTGTGGAAATGGTGAGAAATGATGGCTGGGGAGCCAGGGCCCATCAGAGCACAAATCATTCCTCCCCATCAATGAAAACGCTGCAGCTCTGGCCTGAGTCCTCCTTCCTCCCATCGAGCTGTGGGAGAGAGGCTGGAGAATGAGTTGCACTTCATCATGTCTGGAGCGACTGTCCTCCTCGGAAGCTGTTAAAGTGCCTTGTGAAGTGCAGAGGAGAGCTGAGGAACTGTTGATGTGTCTCTTGCAGTCGGTTGCCAAGGAGACAAGGCTCAATTTTATACTGTACCACGGGGATTGTCCTGCAGTGGCTCCAGTCAGACAAGTAAGTTCTCCTCCCTAATAGACCCAACACGATTATGAGCTGGCTCCGCTGCCCAGCTCTTTCTAGCAGCCTGGCCTCTGCTTCCTTTAATTCTGTTAAAAACAAATGTCTCCCTTCCTGCCCTTCTGTTTCAGGCACTTGTCCAGCATCAGTCATGTGGTCCTTGATGAAATTCATGAAAGAAACCTGCAGTCAGATGTTTTAATGAGCATCATTAAAGACCTTCTGAACGTCCGCCTGGATCTGAAGGTGATCCTGATGAGTGCGACCCTGAACGCGGAGAAGTTCTCCGAGTATTTTGGTAGGTGACCTGCTTCCTGGCACTGCTCCTCTTGACTCATTGAGGCACTCTGATGCCCTTCTCCTATTTTAGGATTATCCAGAGAGGTCATCACTTCAGTATTACAAATGGGTGCCAGCTACTGGAGGTGCTTATTCGCCCTCAGTTACCTCATTGTCAGCACAGGTTGCTTGTGCAATTGCTGTTCAGAATGGCCTCCTGGCCTGCAGCAGGAACAGTGTGGCCAGCAGGAGCAGGGAAGTCATTGTGCCCTATGCTCAGCACTGCTTAGGCCACACCTTGAGTCCTGTGTCCAGTTCTGGGCCCCTCAGGTTAGGAAAGCTGTTGAGATGCTGGAAGGTGCCCAGAGAAGGGCAACAAAGCTGGGGAGGGGTCTGGAGCACAGCCCTGGGAGGAGAGGCTGAGGGAGCTGGGGTTGCTTAGCCTGGAGGAGAGGAGGCTCAGGGGAGACCTTCTTGCTCTCTCCAGCTCCCTGAGGGGAGGTTGTAGCCAGGTGGGGGTTGGTCTCTTCTCCCAGGCCCCCAGCACCAGAACAAGAGGACACAGTCTCAAGCTGTGCCAGGGGAGGTTTGGGCTGGAGGTGAGGAGAAAGTTCTTCACCAAGAGAGTCGTTTGCCATTGGAATGTGCTGCCCAGGGAGGTGGTGGAGTCACCACCCCTGGAGGTGTTCAAGAGGGGATTGGATGTGGCACTTGGTGCCATGGTTTAGTAGTCATGAGGTCTGTGGTGATGGGTTGGACTGGATGATCTTTGAGGTCTTTTCCAACCTTGGTGATTCTATGACAGGATCTCCAGAGTGTTTTCATCTTAGGTATTTACTGATGCTTCCCATGTTGTAGAAGTCTTGGTGTGAGTGGGAAACCAGATGGAAGCCTTTGGTTGTTCAGTCTTCCAGCATAATCCTGTTTACAAAGGCTTGCAGAGACAGGAGTAATGGCTTCAAACTGGAGTAGAGCAAATTTAGATTGGAGGTTAGGAACAAGTTCTGCATCATGAGGGTGGTGGAACTCTGAAACAGGTTGCTCAGGCAGGTGGTTGGGGCCCCATCCCTGGAGATATTCATGGTGAGGCTGGACAGGGCTCTGGGCAACCTGATCTAGTTGAGGATGTCCCTGCTGACTGCAGAGGGGTTGGACCTTTGGAGGTCCCTTCCAGCCTGGAGCATTCTGATTCTATAATCCTGTGGCTTGAACCTGGTGAGCAGGCTGGAGAACAAGCAGCTGATTACTACCTCTGCTGCTTTTATTTAACAGCTTTATTTGGAGCTGAGTTTGGTGCCTCCCATGAGAATTTCAAACTAAACCCTGTGTTCAAGAAACCTGTGGACATGGCACTTTGGGATGTGGTTTAGTGGCCATGGTGGTGTTAGATTGATGGTTGGGCTGCATGATCTTCCAGCCCAGATAATTCTTGGCAAGTGTGCTGCAGAAATAGTGAAGAGTGTTTATTGCCTCTGTCACCTCAGTACAATATTTCATTTGCTGTTTAAAAACTGAGCTCTGCCTTCCTCAACAGATCATTGTCCAATGATCCACATACCTGGCTTCACTTTCCCTGTGGTGGAATATCTTCTTGAAGATGTCATTGAGAAGCTGAGGTGAGTGTGTTTTCAGAGCAGTATTATAGATGGGGGTTTGGGGTTTTTGCTTAGTATGTTTTCAACAGCAGTAAATAAGCTAAGGGAGACCCAGCTGTATTTTCCAACAGAAAACCTTTCAAAGCAACTTTGGTATCACAGAATGCCAGCTTGGAAGGGACCCCAAGGATCACCTGGTCCAACCTTTGTAGGCAGCAGTAGAGTTGAAATGAGCTGGCCCAGCATCCTGGCAAGCTGAGTCTTAAAACTCACTGTACGGGACTCCACCAATTCCCCCTGGGAGAGGATTCCAGTGTCTGACTGTTCCACTAAGAACCTCCCCAGCAGTAACTTGTCCCCATCACCCCTTGGCTTCTCCATGGGATTCTTTATGCAGAGGGAGTCTCCATCCCCCTGGCAGTCCTTCTTTATGTGCTGGTCCATGGTGATAAGGTCTCCCCTAAGCCTTCTCAAGGCTGAACTAACCCAGCTCTCTCAGCCTTTCCTCATGTGGATGCCCAGGCCTCTGCAGTAGCTTTTGCACTGATGAAGAATGTCACCTGGCTACCTGGAGATGTTGACATGGTGAATTTCCAGGCTACTAAACTGAGCTACTCTTTCTGTTTGTTCAGATCTCTTCTCTAGGTGAGGCCTGGGTTTATAAGCAAGATCTCTTTCAGAAAACTCAGTGTGAGACTCTTAACCAAATGTAACCATCCAGTTGGGTACATTACAGCATGAGGTGTGACACACCTAAGTGCTGGGTGCTGCACTTTGGCCACATCAACCCCATGCAGTGCTACAGATTGGGGGCAGAGTGGCTGGAGAGCAGCCAGGCAGAGGGGGACCTGGGGGTTCTGGTTGATAGTAGGCTGAACAGGAGCCAGCAGTGTGCCCAGGGGGCCAAGAAGGCTAAGGGCATCCTGGCCTGCAGCAGGAACAGTGTGGCCAGCAGGAGCAGGGAGCTCATTCTGCCCTGTGCTCAGCACTGCTTAGGCCACACCTTGAGTCCTGTGTCCAGTTCTGGGCCCCTCAGGTTAGGAAAGCTGTTGAGATGCTGGAAGGTGTCCAGAGGGCAACAGAGCTGGGGAGGGGTCTGGAGCACAGCCCTGGGAGGAGAGGCTGAGGGAGCTGGGGTTGCTTAGCCTGGAGGAGAGGAGGCTCAGGGGAGACCTTCTTGCTCTCCACAACTACTTGAAGGGAGGTTGTCGCCAGGTGGGGGTTGGTCTCTTCTCCCAGGCCCCCAGCAGCAGAACAAGAGGACACAGTCTCAAGCTGCACCAAGGGTGGTTTAGGTTGGATGTCAGGAAGAAATTCTTCCCAGCAAGAGAGATTGGCCCTTGGGATGTGCTGCCCAGGGAGGTGGTGGAGTCACCATCACTGGAAGTGTTTTAAGAGCCTGGCTGAGGCACTTGGTGCCATGGTTTAGCTGATGAGATGGTGCTGGGTGATGGGTTGGACTGGATGATCTCCAAGGTCTTTTCCAACCCGGTTAATTCTGTGTTCTGTAATTAATTAGCATATGACTGAAATGTGAAGGCCTCTGTGCTTGTGACTGAAATGTGAAGGCCTCTGTGCTTGTGACTGAAATGTGAAGGCCTCTGTGCTTGTGACTGAAATGTGAAGGCCTCTGTGCTTGTGTCTTTGGTGTGAAGGTATGCTCCAGAGAGCACAGACCGTCGTCCCCGCTGGAAGAAAGGCTTCCTGCAGGGCCACGTGAGCCGGCCGGAGAAAGAAGAGAAGGAGGAGATCTACAGGGAGCGCTGGCCGGAGTACCTGAGGCAGCTGCGGGGAAGGTTGTGCTCAAGTGGCTCTTTGTTTGTTTGTTTGTTTCTTTGCATTGTGTTTCTGGAGCTTTCTTGTCTGAGACACAGAAGCCACTTCCAGAACTCTGCTTTTATTCGGGAGAGCTGCCCTGTGGGAGAGCAGCTGTGGTGGAACTGGCTGTGTGGTTGGCTGGCAGGTGTGGAAGTGCTGAGTTGCCACAGAGGGTTTGCTTCCTTTGCATGTGACAGAGCTGCCAGTCCCTTGCTGTTGATGGTGGTGGTGTTGTCCATGGCAGTCTTCACTGTCTGCAGCTTCAGGTCTCCCACTGTGCTGAAGCTTCAGACCATGAAGACAGTGAAGCCTTGAGCTTTGGTCATTAGCTGTCTTCTGATGAGTTCTGCCCTTTCTCAGTCTCCTTTGAGAGAGATCTCAGAGTCTTTTAGTCTCAGAATCAACAGAACACAAAATGTGCTGGTTTGAAAGCAAGCAGAACAGCCCCACAAACCCAGCACAGCAGAAGGAAACCCTCAGCACCACCTTTTCCTCAGACCACTTTAATATTCCTCTAGAGTGGCTTAAAACCAAGCTGATTTTTGTGCATCTAGTAGAGATTGGCCACTTGACACATTCTTTTGCTGGCCAGCATTTGAGAGCTTTGCCTGTCTGTGTAAACTGATGAATTGGATAGCCTGGCTGATGTATTTCAGGAGCAGCATCTTCCTCTTCTTTTCCTGTCTTTTGTCCTCTGCATTTTTGGGGACTGTCTGTGTGTCCAGCTTGGTAACCACAATGACTGCAGAGGGCTTGGTTTCATCTCCCTCTTCCAAGGGCAGAATCCTCAATGCTGTATCTGTCAGGCCTGCCTTGTCCTCTGCTCAGCCCATTTGTACTCCTTCTTCCCTTTCCCTCTCTGTCTTTTCTTTCCATAGTGTTAGCTTTCCTGAAATCAAAGAGCTGAACAGATGAGATGCCTCCTGTGCTCCCTGTGAGGGAGAGAATTAAGGGATGGCTTTGGACTGTTTAGGTCCTGGGGTTGCTGAATCCATCAGGAGGAAGGCAAGCATGTAGATGCTTCAAATGCAGTTGAAGCCTACCATGGCAATTCTTAGCTTACTATTCCAGGCTGATGGTAATCATCACACTGAACAGCCTCAGGAGCACACTGGAGGTACAGTAACTGAACAGACAAAGAAATAAATGGATCAGTAATGGGTCACAGAGGTGTGGTGGCAGAGCCTTACAGCAGAAACTTCAGTGTGTGACCTTGTGTGGTGCTAAGTTACCAACGTGTGCTTTCCTTGCTGGTAGGTATTCACAGGGTACCATAGATGCCTTGGAGATGATGGATGATGAGAAGGTGGACCTGGACCTTATAGCAGCACTGATCAGACACATTGTTCTGGAAGAAGAGGTACCCTTCTGTCTGCTACCTGCACAGTTCAGTGCTGGGGCTGAGCTGTGGTCAGTGGCTGCTGGCAGTGCCAGAGCTGGTAGTTTGGGTCATCACAGATGAGGAGAGGAATCATTTCTGTCCTCCTGCAAAGGAATCACAGCTTTAGCTATCTAATGGCTGCCTCAGCCCTGGGTTTGGAAGATGGCTGATGGGGTAGGGCCCATGCTGACAGGGGAGCACACACCTCAGCCTTTCCTTGACCATGAACTGTGCACATGAACTTGGGAAGCTCACAGCTACATTTGATGTGCTTCTTTATGGTCCCTCCTGAGCAAGGGGTGAAAAAGGAGCCTGGATTTTAACTGAGAGTAGGAATTATCCCAGTGAAAACAGGATAGATAGCTGAAGGGTGCATCAAAAGCAACCACTTTGAATCCAATTGCTGCATTTTTCTTTTGGCTAAGCTTCTAAGTAAGCCTTCAAATTAATTGGGCATCTTAGTTATTTGATGGAAAGTAATAAACCTCCAAATGAATTGTTGGCTCTTAGTTCTTTCTGTGCCAGGGTCTTTGTTTGTCAAAGGTAGCATTTCTTTTGTAGTCTATAGCAAAAGCTCCTTTTGTGAAGCAGCTGAAGAAGACTCTCTGAAAGCCTCTTCAGTGCACCACTAAATCTCCCTTCTGAATTCCCCAGCAGTGGGAGGGGGGTGAGAGCAAGAGCAGTGGAGTTGATGTTCACTGCCTCACATCCACACTGTGCAGTTTCTTCAGTGCTTTTCTTGCCTGAGTGATCTAAACCTGGCTTAGGTGCTCTGAAGACCCTGCTTTCTTTTTTTCCCCCCTATGTAGGATGGAGCAATTCTGGTGTTTCTGCCAGGCTGGGACAACATCAGCACCCTGCATGATCTCCTGATGTCCCAGGTCATGTTTAAATCAGGTAACAATACAGTTTTACAGTTCCAGCAGTGGAGTTAGTGCTGAGCTCTTTAGTTTTGGCATGGGACTGCAGGTCCTGCTCTGGGTTGATGATGTTTTCTGATCTCTCAGATTGCAGTGTTCAGCATTTCCTGCATCTCCATGGTGTGTCATTCACCTGCTAATGACGAGGCCCTAATGGCTCACTCCCATACTGAGGAAGATCTGAGGCAGAATCTCAGATCTGCATCTTTTCCCTTTTGTCCTTTCTCTTAGCTATGATAACTTCCACTCAAAACTAAACTGTCTTCATCCTGTGTTCACTTCCTCCCTTGATTCTCCAGCAGCCTCTGTCTCCTGCATTGCTGACAGCTGTCTCTGAATCCTGTTTATTCCCAGAACCTTTAACAGGAACTGAAATACCCTGTGCCTGTCTGACCCAATTCAGTTTGTCTTGTTTGCATGACTCAGATTGTCATCTAACTGTGCTCTTGACAATTCAGCTGGGTGTCCTTACAGCTTGTGTAGTGGACATTGCATGGATGAAGATGTTTTGTTTGGGAGGAAGATGGAGGGTGGTCAGTTTGGGGGGAGGAGGAGGAGGGTGGTCAGTTTATGAAGCTTGAGCAATTATTTAATGAGTTGAGAATAGAAAAGTGAAATATGAATGACTCTACATCATTTCATATCTTATCTTCAACTTGCAGCAAAATACAGCCAAATCCTTTACACCTTTTTACTTCAGAACCAGCCACTCTGCTCCATGAGCCTCTGAATTCAGAGCAAGAAACAGTAGATGGCTTGCAGCAGTATTTCCTCTGTTCTGCATTGCTCATTTGTTCTTTGTTGTTATTTTCCTGCCAAATTCCTCTGTGCTTACACCACCTCTCTTACTGATTTTTTTTTACTGTTCAGACAGGTTTATTATCATTCCTTTACATTCACTGATGCCCACTGTTAACCAGACCCAGGTATGCTCTGATTTATTGTCCTATTTCACTACTACTACCAGAAAAATCTAGTAATCTCATGAAGCCTGAGTTGCATTTTGCCACATGTGTAAATGGGCCCTGGGTAATTGCAGGTTTTTAAGAAGACCCCTCCAGGAGTAAGGAAGATTGTGATTGCTACCAACATTGCAGAGACCAGGTAAAGAGCTGAGTGTGCAGAGCAGAGATGGCATCCCTGCAGCAAAAGAAATCATCAGATATAGAACAGAATAAAATAGAACTAACCAGGTTGGAAAAGGCCTTTGAGAGCACCCCATTTAGGAAGAGATTGGATGGGGGGGCTTGGTGCCATGGTTGAGTTGATCAGATGGTGTTGGGTGAGAGGTTGGACTGGATGAGCTCAAAGGTCTCTTCCAACCTGGTTAAATCTACTCTATAAGAGGTTGAGTCCAACCCATCACCCATACACCATCTAATCAACTCAACCATGGCACCAAGTGCCTCATCCAGGCTCTTCTTAACACCCCCAGGGATGGGGACTCCACCACCTCCCTGGGCAGCACATCCCAATGGCCAATCTCTCTGGCTGGGAAGAACTTCTTCCTAACATCCAGCCTGAACCTCCCCTGGTGCAGCTTGAGCCAGCAATGCATGTTTGTACCATTCACCTCTAGCTCTATCTTTAGACATGTTCATAGACTAAACAGCAGCTTTCCTTTGATTGTTTTAAACAATCAAAGCCTGGATGTTACTACAATGACTCTGTACCTGATAAATCTGAGCTGCCTGTCCCCCCCTGCAGGCTTCCTAACTCCATGTGGGGACTTCTGCCAAGCCTGGGAGAACAAACCAAGCTCTTGCTTGAGCTGCTTGGGAACATAACTCTTAATGAAAACTCCAAACACAGATCTTTTTGTTGTTGTCTTTGGGGGAGGGAAGGAGGCTCTCAAATCCCAGCTGAAGTTTGCAGAGCTGAAGAGCTGCTTTGCTTCCCTCTCTGGTTCAAACAGCATCACAATAGACGACGTCGTGTTCGTTATAGACGGGGGGAAGATAAAGGAGACTCACTTTGACACCCAGAACAACATCAGCACCATGGCAGCAGAGTGGGTTAGTAAAGCTAATGCCAAGCAGAGGAAAGGTCGAGCAGGAAGGTAAGAGTGATGGGGGGAGAGTTTGGGGCAGGGTTTCCATCAGCCCTGGGGCACAGGTGTGCTGCAGACAGGATTTGGTTTCCTGCCCAGCAGTAGATCCCTGCACAACTCCCTCTTGTTCTTGGGGAAAGAATGATTTCTGTGTTAGGGAACTGGCTTGACTGGTGCTGCCTTTAACTCCTGAGTTTCCTCCTTCCCATAAGAAGTCCTGCATCTTGTTTCAGTTCTGTTGGTTGTCTTTGCCTTCCCACCTGATCTGTGAGGCCACAACAAGTTAAAGTCACAGCAGCCTGCACTTTAACATCAGTTAGCCATCTACCAAGTTACCTTAAATCCACCTCAAAACACCTTGTGGAATTTTTTCTTCCTTGTTCAGACCTTCCCTGGTCTCTCCATTGCTTCTTTTGAGCAGCTGACAGGAGTTTGTGTTCTGCATGCCTTTTTTGATGGGTCAGTTCAGAAAGCTGAAATGGCTTCTACACACTTCATCTCTGACTCCTTGAGGAGCTTGGAAAGCTGTTCAGAAGCAAACACAGCCACAGTGTCACAGTATCATAGGGGGGAGGAAAACCCAAACAAACAGTTGTTGCCTGAAATCATTGCAGAGTTCAGCCAGGCCACTGCTACCATCTCTACAATGGACTCCGTGCCAGCCTCCTGGATGACTACCAGCTCCCAGAGATCCTGAGGACACCTTTGGAAGAGCTCTGCTTACAAATCAAGGTAAACACAGGAATCTTCCCATTTGCTGTTTTCTTCCCATTGGAATAGGAGGTTGAGAGGTTAAGTTAATGCAGCTCTGAGCTTAGGGTTGTCTTCAGGTCAGAGTTCTGTGACACCCGAAGTACAAAGCATTTAGCTGATGGTTGCAGCACCTCTTGCACAGTGCATGCTTGTCTCTAGAGGCATCAAAGCCAGAAGAGAACTGCCTGGTGTAAACAAAAGCTGAAGTCTATTCACAAAAAATGGGGACTGTGCTTCCTCCCCTCCTCTCCCCCAACTACCCTTTAACCAGAGGAGCTTCAGTGGGAATGTCGGTGAGCAAAAGAAGGGAGGTGATGCTTGAAAGGAGTTCTAGTCAGAAGTGGCTTTAGAAGTGGCAGGAGTTGCCTGTTGGGCAGTTTGCATTGAGGTGCATAAGAACCAGCATGTGTGTGCATGCTGGATGGGAACAGCTCCTTGTGTCTCAAGATTCCTCACTAATGCTAGTGAAGAACCAAGGATGAACACGACCGTGTGAGCTCGAGCTCCAGCTGGGAATGGCTCACCCTTTCTTTAATTAGTGTGGTCACTGCTTACTAGCTTTAGGTAGCCATCATTCTCCAGCTGCTGCAGGGTTTGGGTTTTGTTTCCTTTTTTTTCCCTTTCAGATTCTAAAGCTTGGTGGAATTGCTTCTTTTCTGAGCAAGCTCATGGATCCACCATCTCGTGATGCCGTCCTCTTGGCCATAAATCACCTAATGGAGCTGGTAAAGTTTGCTTAATGCACTGCAAGGACAAATCTCTTCAGAAGCACATTGCTGTGCTGTGTTTCAGACAGTTCTGATTGTGCAGGTCTGGACATTTGCAGCCCCTTACTGCATTGTGCAGAGCTTATCTATCCTTGCTGAGCAGAGGAAGTAATTCCACATAATGTGTGATGTTCATAGGCTGCATAGTTCCTGAGGACCTTTCTAAATGGCTTAAAACACAGGGAGGTTGGGCTAGGTGACTTCTAAAGGTCCTTTCCAACCCAAACCATTCTGTGATGCCTCTGCAGCCCACCCTACAGATATTTAGCTGCTTCTCTAACACCCTGCTCATGACTGCATCCACTGAGCCTTCTTATCTCAGGCAGGTTAGTGAAGACTTAGAATCATAGAATCAAGCAGGTTGGAAAAGACCTCAGAGATCATCAAGTCCAACCTATTACCTAGCACCTCCTGACAACTAAACCATGGCTCCAAGTGCCACAGCCAGTCCTTTTTTGAACACCCTCAGGGACAGGGACTCCACCACCTCCCTGGGCAGCACATTCCAAGGGCCAATCTCTCTTGCTGGGAAGAAATTTCTCCTCACCCCCAGCCTAAACCTCCCCTGGCACAGCTTGAGACTATGTCCTCTTGTTCTGGTGCTGGTTGCCTGGGAGAAGAGACCAAGAGGAGACTTTGAGACCCTTTCTCTGTGGGCAGATAAAGCTTATGGGAGAAGGGTCTTGTGTGTTATTGTCTCTTTGGATGCTGGGGAAGGGGAGAGCAGGGCCACATCTGTACCACTCACTGCTTGCTCTGATGGTATTAGTAGTTTGATCAGCAGAACAGAAAGACACTCAAGTGTTGTTAATCCTTCATACTTTTGTCCAGAGGCACACTGAGCCCTAGTGAGCAGCTTGAAACACAACTAAAGCTGGTTGCCCTTTTCTTGGGTCTGACAGAGCTTGGTCCACAACTTGCTCACTCACTTCCCTGTCAGACCTCGCTGCAGCTAGCTGTGCCCCCAGCTTTCCTTTATCCTCTAGGTGTGCTCAGAGGCTATTTCAAGGAAATCCTCCCCATTTCAAATGCTGTTCATTCTTTCTTTTTTTCCTGTTTCCTTCTTCTGGCAGAATGCTTTGGACAGACAGGAAGAGCTGACTCCCCTGGGCGTCCATCTAGCCCGACTGCCCGTTGAGCCACACATTGGGAAAATGATCCTCTTTGGAGCTTTATTCTGCTGCTTGGATCCAGTGCTTACAATTGCAGCCAGCCTCAGCTTTAAAGACCCTTTTGTCATTCCTCTGGTAAAGTTTCTAAGAGAGTTAGATCTAGCCTGATCTAGTGTGGGCTGTCCCTGCCCGTGGTGGGGGGGTTGGAACTAGCTGATCCTTGGGGTCCCTTCCAACCCTGACTGATACCATGAATTACAGATCAGGTGTTGAGAATCTGAGAAGGAAATCAGGACTTAGTGGGATGTTGCAGTACAAAAGCACTTCATTGTGTTAATTGCATTAACTTCAAGCACTTCATTGTGTTAATTACATGTTTATTGGCAAAAGCTTGCCTTCCCCTACCACGAGGGGCCTTTGCCTACAGACTGTTGGCAGTAGCTTCCATTCTCCTGTCTGTTCATTTCCTGTTCGTTTTCCTGCATGCTGCAGGTGAGGATCTTGATGAGGAACACAGTTATGAATGTTTTACAGGTTCTCTTTCTTCTTAGGGCAAAGAGAAAGTAGCAGATGCCAGGAGGAAGGAGCTGTCCAAGAACACCAAGAGTGACCACCTCACTGTGGTGAATGCTTTCACGGTAGGGCTCTCTTCTGGAACTCCAGTCCTGTGCCTTTGCTCTCAGGGGTTTCATCAGGTTTTTAACTCAGGAGTTTGTGCTCTGTTGTACTCCTTGCCTTTTACAGAAACAGACTCTTAATTTTCACCCTTCCAGTGGTGAGGAGTCTTGTCTTTGGACTCAGGGACTTTGTTTCTATCACAGACTTGTCCACAAGAGTTGAAGAAAACAGGACAAGTGCAGGGTCTTACACTTTGGCCACACTAACCCCCTGCAGCACTACAGACTGGGATGGGTGGCTGGAGGGCAGCCTGGCAGAGAGGGACCTGGCAGTGCTAATTGCCAGCTGCCTGAATATGAGCCAGCAGTGTGCCCAGCTGGCACAGAAGGCCAGTGGCATCTTGGCCTGTATCAGGAACAGTGTGGCCAGCAGGACTAGGGATGGAATTCTGCCCCTGTGCTCAGCACTGGTGAGCTCTGTGCAGCTCTGGGCCCCTCACTGCAAGAGAGATGCTGAGGTGCTGGAGTGGGTCCACAGGAGAGAGACAGCACTGGGGAAGGGACTGGAGGGAAGGTCTGATGAGGAGAGGCTGAGGGAGCTGGGGGTGCTCAGCCTTGAGGAGACCCAGGGGAAAACCTTATCACTCTGTACAACTACCTGGAGGGAAGTTGTAGTAAGGTGAGGGTCAGGCTCTGCTCCCAGGCATCTTGTGACAAGAGGAGAGAGCATAGCCTGAAGCTGTGCCAGGGGAGGTTCAGGTTGGAAGTTAGGAAGCACTTCCCCATGGAAAGGGGAATTAGAGACTGGAATGGACTGCCCAGGGAGGTGGTGGAGTCGCTGTCCCTGGGGGTGTTTAAGGGAAGATTGGATGTGGCACTCAGTGCCATGGCCTGGCCAGTGTGGTGCTGTTAGGTCATAGGCTGGATCTGATGATCTCAGAGGTCTATTCCAGCCTCAATAATTCTGTGATAATGTTATTGTTACCTCACTGGAGTAAGCCATTCTTGTTCTTCTGGCCTCTACACGAGGCTGAGGCTGACTTAAGTGCTGGAGATGTACCTGTATAGTGTTGGGGTGAGAAGGAAATGAGTGGCCTGGAGTGCAGCTTTGGCCCAGGACTCTTCATACCTGCAGGTGAAGCTGTGTGCAGCTTGGCTGGATTGCACTCCCTCAGCACAGACAAAGCAACCTTTGGATTCCAGGGCTGTAAAGCTGTGGGTTTCTGCTCTGTGCTGCATTGCCACAAACAGAGATCAAAGGGTTTGCTTTCTCTCTTGTGGAGGAAGGTGTGAATTGGCTGTGTGAGCTCCAGTTCTTGCTGTCTTTTAGTCTCTGGGTTCACTCACAAGCACCTCTCCCAGCTATGGTTTTCCCTGGTAGGGCTGGGAGGAGACTCGGCGCCGGGGTTTCCGAACAGAGAAGGACTACTGCTGGGAATATTTCCTGTCTGCAAATACTCTGCAGGTAAAGCCTGACTGAGGGAGAGAAGCATGCCTCTGGGGGGAGGAGGGACAAGCTTCTTAGCACAGCATCACTCTGGGACCACTTTTGTCTCCTAGATGCTACATAACATGAAGGGACAGTTTGCTGAGCATCTCCTCGCAGCTGGGTTTGTGAGTAGCAGAGACCCCAAGGATCCCAAATCCAATACCAACTCAGGTGAAAATGGAAGGAAATGAGATGTGTGAGACAGCTGAAGCCTGTGTGCAGCACTACATTAATTCCTCTGCTGTCTCCCACAGATAATGAGAAGCTGCTCAAAGCAGTCATCTGCGCTGGCTTGTATCCAAAGGTTGCAAAGATCCGGCCCAGCTTCAGCAAGAAGAGGAAAATGTAAGGGTTTGCTGTGATGAACTCAGCACTGCTTAGGCCACACCTTGATACTGTGTCCAGTTCTGGGCCCCTCAATTTAAGAAGGACATTGAGACACTCAAATGTGTCCAGAGAAGGGCAACGAGGCTGGGGAGAGGTCTGGAGCACAGCCCTGGGAGGAGAGGCTGAGGGAGCTGGGGTTGCTTAGCCTGCAGAAGAGGAGGCTCAGGGGAGACCTTCTTGCTCTCTGCAACTCCCTGCAGGGAGGTTGTAGCCAGGAGGGGGTTGGTCTCTTCTCCCAGGCACCAGAACCAGAGGACACAGTCTCAAGCTGTGCCAGGGGAGGTTTAGGCTGGAGGTGAGGAGAAAGTTCTTCCCAGAAAGAATTGGCCATTGCAATGTGCTGCCCAGGGAGGTGGTGGAGTCATCATCCCTGGGGGTGTTCAAAAGAGGTTTGGATGTGGCACTTGGTGCCATGGTTTAGTTGTCAGGAGGTGTTGGGTGACAGGTTGGACTTGATGACCTCTGAGGTCTATTCCAACCTGGTTGATTCTATGTTGGCTTGCATTGGAGAGGTTTTCTGCATCAGGTCCTTCAACAGTGGTTTGAGTGCTTGACTAAGGCTTTGTAGCTCAAGTCATGGCTGTGGGTTGCTCTGCTTAAGAAGGGTAGATGAAGAGCATGGGATTGTTAGCCTTGGGTTAACATTTGGATCCCTGCTGGCCTGTGCAGTAATTTGTGTGCCCTTATGCCATGGATAATGTTCTGTCCATAGACTGCTGCTGAAGGAGAGCTACCATCACCTTGGCTCTGCAGCAGCAGTTGAAACTCTCTCCTTTCTTATTGTTTGGCAAGATAGAGCCCAGAAAGTCTGGTGTATTGATCTGGCACTACTGCTGGTACCAGGCTCTGTTCTCATTAACTGCTCCTCACAGTAACAGCCCACTGCTCAGGGCACAGAAGTGAGGTAAGGCAAAGTGAAGGGCTAAGAAACACTTGGGTCAGCTCTTCTTCATGTGTAGTGTCGAAACAGCAAGCTGGAAGCAAGCACTGTCTGCAGTGCAAACCAAGCAAAGTGACTTCTGTGAAAGGAGTAGGAGCAGGTAGTCAGAATTGTACCTGAAATTGTGTGGTGCCCACCTGCCCACAGCTGATGCTGTCAGTAGATACTCCCTGGTAAACTGGGTCCAGTGTGCACCAGTGCTGTGACTGGGGGGCTCACTGGGAACCTCAAGGTCTTTACTCTGCGTGTGGTGAGACAGTGGAGTGGGTTGCCCAGGGAAGCTGAGGATGCTTCATCCCTGGAAGCCTTTAATACCAGGCTGGATAAGGCTTTGAGCATCCTGGGCCAGTGGGGGAGTGTCTCTGCCCCTGGCACTGCATGGTCTCAGGGATTTGGAATGGGCTGCTTAGGGAGGTGGTGAAGGCACCATCCCTGGAGGTGTTGAGGAGATGTGTGGGCATGGCACCTGGGGGCATGGTTTAATGGCCACTGTGGCCTTAAATTGAAGGTTGGACTTTTGCTGGTCTTAGAGGCCTCTTCCACCCCAAACAATTCCATGATCCTGAGTCTGCAAACCTGCTGGAAGTTAGTCTCTCTGCTGCATGGTGGAGCTGGCTGTGTGCTCAATGTTTATGGTGCACTAGGCAAGAAATGGCTTGAAACTTTGCTTGGGTCACCTTGGAGTCCTTCCTCTGGAAGAGGAATACCAGCTGTGACAAAAATATCAGACCTCTTCCATGCAGAGAGGTGCTGCCTGCAAAAGCCATCCTGTAGCTTCAGCTGGGATCCTTTGGGCAAGGACTTCAGGTTCCTTTGACTGTCCCTTCAGAGCTGATGATGCTGGTAGAGGATTGGAGGAGTTCTGAGCTTGGGACATGGTTGTGCTACACTTTCAAGATCCTGATTTTTAACCCTAAGATCCCCCCCCTGCCATCTGCATTATATTTCTGGAGAGAGTTCTGATGTTTGTGTGTTTGTTTCTGTGCTAAGGGTGAAAGTCTGCACCAAGACAGATGGGACAGTTAACATTCACCCCAAATCAGTGAATGTGGAAGAAACAGAGTTCCACTACAACTGGCTGGTGTACCACCTGAAGATGAGAACTAGCAGTGTAAGTGGAGGGTTTCTCTTGGTGTCCCTTACCTGCTGCAGCTCTTTGCTAGGCTTGGGCCAAGGTTCAAAGGGGAGGGGAAGAGTCTCTTTCA
The DNA here is from genome assembly GCA_015227895.2 of Colaptes auratus. Lineage (NCBI taxonomy): Eukaryota > Metazoa > Chordata > Aves > Piciformes > Picidae > Colaptes > Colaptes auratus. Next base: position 29,724,644 of record CM026889.1, on the reverse strand, counting down.
TTTGGAAGCCTTCCTGTCTTGGGTCACTCCTTTCACATGCCCCCAGCTGATGTTCTTTGTGACACTGGTGGTATTGTCCCACAAATGACTCTCTCCTGAGGGTTTGTGGTTGGGTTTTTTCCTGGGGGAAGAGGGGCAAAGTGTGGTTCAAGGTTCAGGCCATAGCAGCTGTGACTTTACTTCATTTCAATCCAGCCTCACACTTCTGACTGTGCAGAGGTTTGTTTATTTCCTCTGCTTGCTGTGGAGTGGTTGGTTTGGTTCCACCATTTGGCAGGAAGGGCTCTGTGGGACTGTCCTTTGCCCCTGGCCAGTCTGATTTCCTGTACCTGCTCCAGCTGGGTTGCTCCATGTCTTGCATCTTCATGCATGAGTGAATAATCACCTCCTGGCCTTCTGTTAGGAGGTTCCTTAAGGCCCTACTGATGCCCCTGGGGGTGTTCTGAAGGGTAACTGGGCAGCTTTGTCTTCCTGCAGATTTACTTGTATGATTGCACAGAGGTCTCTCCATACTGTCTCCTGTTCTTTGGGGGAGATATCTCCATTCAGAAGGACAAAGACCAGGACACCATTGCCGTGGATGAGTGGATTGTCTTCCAGTCTCCAGCCAGGATAGCACACTTGGTTAAGGTGACTGCTGCCTCTCAAGGGTGGGACACTGGCTGCTCTTGGGGGGTTCTGTGTGGGGTAGCACTGTGTAGCTACTGATTTCTCGCTGCAGGCAGGGAGTGTTTTCAATGTTCCAGTGAGAGTTGAGGTGCACAAAGGTCTGCTGGGAGGGTGTGGAGGAGTGCAAGTTACAACCTAGCAGTGAAGAGAACATTGTGAACAGTCTGCATCACTGGGCAGAAGTGAGCAGTAGGGGACCTCCTGCCTTTGGAGCAGACGCTCAGATGGGGTTTGTCAACAGCTTGCCTAAGGAGGCTGTGTGGCTGCTGAGGCACCACAGCCTGGGGGAGGATGTTCTTCTTCAACCAGGGCAGCCTCTGCTGGAAGATGCTTGGGGATAATGAAAAATGAGAAGCTTCAGAGAAGAATCATAGCTGGGATTTAAACATGTCTGAGGAGGAGTTTCATCTCTAGTTCCATAGCAAAAAGCTGTAGGGGGGGCTTGATCAGTCCATGAACTATCCCCATGGATATGGAAACATGGAGGTGAAGCTCTTCAGCTGGCAGTAAGAAGTTCCAGCTCCAAGGAGGAGCTGAATAGACCTTGATTCAGTTTTAATCCTGAAACAGCCAGTGGATGTAAGGGCTGCTGAAGGCTACTGCAGCCAAAAAGGCTCCTCTGCCAGAAGAGGTAAAAATGCTAGGCCCTTAGAGCTGCCTTCCAGAACCTGAAGGGATCCTGCACAGAGAGATTGGCCATTGGGATGTGCTGCCCAGGGAGGTGGTGGAGTCCCCAACCCTGGAGGTGTTCAGGAAGAGCCTGGATGAGGCCCTTGGAGCCATGGTTGAGTTGATCAGATGGTGCTGGGGGAGAGGTTGGACTGGATGGTCTCAAAAGGTCTCTTCCAAGCTGGTTAATTCCAGCTTGAACTGTCGCCCGTAGCTCTAACTGCTGCTGCCTTTTCCCCTTCATTCCAACCACTGCAGAATTTGAGACAAGAGCTTGATGATCTCCTACAAGAGAAAATAGAAAGCCCCCATCCTGTGGACTGGGATGATGTGAAATCCAGGGAGACAGCAGTGCTGACAGCTATCATAGACTTGATCACAACCCAGGAGAACGAGAGCGTCCGCAACTTCGCCCCCCGCTTCCAGAGCGAACGCTACAGCTGACACGCTCCCCTCCCTCCCCACACAGCCAGCCCTCTTCACCTCTCTCTTTTCCTCCTCCTCTTTGGGTTTGTTTTTTTTTAATAGCATTTATTTAGCTAGAGGGAAAACCCCCTTTTTTCCTTTAGGGTAAGTTGCTAATTCCCTCCCCCTGAGGAGCAGCTCTCTCCAGGTAGCCGACGTGTCGTCCGTAGGTGCATGGTGTTCTGTGTAGCCCTTGGCAAGGCCGGGAATGCAGAGCTAGCAGTGGTAGTTGATGTATGGTTCTTGTCCTGCTGTAGCTTGTGGGGTCTGTGGGCTGTTTGTTTGGTTGGTTTGGTTTGGTTCTTTTCTTTTCTAAACCCAGAAATGCAAAATAAATGAAGAAACCACCCTGCCAAAGTGCTGCTTCCTAGCGCCCCAGCTGTTCACCTCCTCTGCTGCCTGGGGGTGCTGGGCAATGGCAGGCGCTGTGTTTTCCCAGCCTCCTCACCAGCACTTCCACAGAGTGGGGTGATTAGGGCTTAATTAAACTCCACTTCAAAACCCTTGTGAAAATTGGGGCTGTGGGAGGGAACAGCTTTCAGAAATGCTCTCTTCTGCCACCCTCTTTAGCCCATTAAGTTCATCTTTAAGTTCATCTTTCCTTTTTTTTCTTCCCCCCCCCCCCTCCCCCCTTGCCCATCTGTCTTCAGTTCTGACTAAAAATTTCAGGCTACAGAAGAAGATGGTTAGGTAAGAGTCATGGTGGGGGACACCTTGGGGTTTCATTGCATTCTGGTTTTGGGGGGGGGGGTTTCAAAGAGCCCCAAACCGTGTATGGGTGATAATATTGCATTAAAAGCAATGTCTTTTAAAAGGTTATTTCACCTGTTCCTAGCTCCTAAAGAGTTCACTGAGTTGCTTTGAATGCTTCCCACTGTACTTGGGACTTCAAGTTGGGGCCGGGGTGGGAATAACTGCTTTTGATCAAAGCTCTGTTTGCTTTTAACCCTCGGGGGGGGGGCTGGATTTGGGGGTCGAACTTTGTTGCTTGCAGCAAGGAGGAGGAGATGGAGCTACAAACCGAGGGTGGACGTCAAGTTGCTGGCACTTGGCAGCTCTGCTTTGATTTGCAGGTTTATCCTTAACGCGGGAGCAAGCTTTGCACGGTTCCCCCTGCCAAGTGCAACCTCTCCTCGGTGACTCTGTTGGGTGTGCTTTGCTAAACGACCCCAACGGCCACCGGGCTTGGGGGGGGACGGGGGGACTGAGCCTCAATCCCCGAGGATGAAATCAGTTAGGTCGGAGACCCCAGCTCCCGGACCGTTGCTTTTCCATTCGCCTTGGAGGATGCCGAGCTCGTTAATTCGACACAGCTGCAAACAATAAGCAGTTCAAGCACCCTCCCAGCCCTAATCAGTTTGGTTTAGCCTCAGGTGCTTCGCTTGGTGTTTGTGAGGGGGAAAACAAAAGCACCCCGGGGGGGATGGGGGGTCGGGCCCGGGGGCCGGCCGGGAGCGGCTGCTCCCGGCCGGCCCCCGGGCCCGACCCCCACCCCCCTCCGCTGCTCCCCAGAGCTGCCCACGGTTGTGTGGGGGAAAAGGGGGCTGCGAGAACCCACCGGGACCCGCTGGGAGCTCAGGTGAGAGAGGGAAGCGGCGGTTCCGACCGTCTCAACGGGGAGGCCTGGGGGGGAGGTGAGGACTCGGGGCGCGACTGTGGAGGGCTGGAATCCAAAGGGAGAGGTGGAAGGGGGAATTAATGAACGCTGATCTGTGTGGGGATGGATTCATTTGATTGTGTTAGGCCGTGTGACTTGGAAATCGGGGTATGAGGGAGGCAAGGTGGTGCCCAGGGCTGAGGGGGAGGCTGGGCAGGGGGCTGAGGCATGGCCGCGGCTGTTAGCAGTGAAAGTGGCTGCTGAGCAGCGCAGGTTGGTGTGGTGAAAGGGCTGTGACTGGGCAGGTTGGCAGGCAGCCTGCTCTAGGGTGAGGTGTGCCTGCCCGTGGCAGGGGGGTTGGAACTGGCTGGTCCTGGCTGATCCCACACCAGCCACAGACCACCCTGCTCAGCAACAAAAGCTGGGGGACAAAGGAGGGACATTCAGAGCTGTGGTGTTTGTCTCCCCAAGTGCCTTAGGCACCGTGGAGCTCAGCTCTCCTGGGGCTGCCTGCTGGTGGGAGTGAAGGCATTCCTTGTGCAGCTTTGCTGGCACACCCCTGTTTGCTTTCTCACTTGAACTGTCTTTAGCTCAGCCTCCCAGTTTCCTTGCATCCCTTCCATTCTCTTCCCCATCCCACTGGCTGTGGGGGGCTGAGCTGAGCAGCAGGGTAAAGCCATGGCATCAGGTTGTGAAACAGTCTGTGAGGTACTGCTGCTGGGAAGGGTTTATCTGAGCCTTGTTACAGGGCTAGCCATGGTTGCTTGTCTGCCCAGTTCACAGTGACCTTGATGAGGGCTGCCTGCTGGGAGCTGCTGCCTGCTGGGAGTTTCCAGTAGCTTCTGGAAGTGCAGGTTATGGAATTACACAGAATTCAGGGATGGTAATGAATTCATCCTGACCTTGGTGTGGATCTCCAGTTTGATGTTGTTGCCACGCAGCTGCTGGAAATCAGCTGCAGAGTACAGTGGAGCTGAGAGCAGCACCAGCTGTGTGGTTTCCAGCACAAAGCACCTGAGGTTTCCTAGATTGGCTCTAGGCTTGTTTCTAGCAGTCCTGTTCTGCCCACCTGACTCTCCTGAGGAACAGGATGGTCACACACACTTGTTTCCCTCTATATATTCTGTACTTTAAGATATGCAAGGTCCTGCAGCTGGGGCAGGGCAGTGCCAGGCACTGATACAGGCTGGGCAGGGACTGCCTGGAGAGCAGCCCTGAAGGAAAGGACCTGGGGGTGCTGGGGGAGGAGAGGCTCAACAGGAGCCAGCAGTGAGCACTTGCAGCCCAGAGAGCCAAGCAGAGCCTGGGCTTCAGCAAGGGAAGTGTGGCCAGCAGGGCCAGGGAGGGGATTCTGCCCCTCTGCTCCACTCTGCTGAGAGCACAGCTGCAGCTCTGGGTCCAGCTCTGGAGCCTCTGTGCCAGGAAGGCTCTGGAGGTGCTGGAAGGTGTCCAGAGAAGGGCCAGGAGGAGGAGCAGAGGGCTGGAGCTGCTCTGCTCTGAGGACAGACTGAGGGAGTTGGGGTTGTGCAGTCTGGAGAGGAGAAGGCTCCCAGGAGACCTCCTTGTGGCCTTCCAGGATCTGCAGGGGGCTCCAAGCAAGCTGGGGAGGGACTTTTGAGGGTGTCAGGGAGGGATAGGACTGGGGGGGATGGAGCAAAACTAGAAGGGGGGAGATTCAGATTGGATGTGAGGAAGAAATTCTCCCCCATGAGGGTGGTGAGAGCCTGGCACAGGCTGCCCAGGGAGGTGGTGGCAGCCTCCTGCCTGGAGGTGTTTGCAGCCAGGCTGGAGGTGGCTGTGAGCAACCTGCTGTGGGGTGAGGGGTCCCTGCCCATGGCAGGGGGTTGGAGCTGGCTGATCCTTGAGGTCCCTCCCAGCCCTGACAGTTCTGAGTGTGATGTTCATGTTTGATGCTGCACAGAAACTGTTTCATGAGGCTGAGATGGGCTCAGGTGGAGCTGCTTTTACCTTTTCTGTGACCACATGAGCTTTGTGCAAGGAGAACAGAGGTGCTCCTGGAGGTGGAGGACAATGCTGCATTGTGGCCCTGCTTTGCTGCCCACCTGACACCACGTGGGTTGAATTGCATCATGTGGAATGAAACTCAGGCCACTGAGGGCCTCTTGTTTTTGTCACCTTGCTTAAATCCTGATGAGGGAAGTGATGTAAGGAAGGGGTACAGAGCCCAGGCCCTGCACAAAGGAAGGTGGACTTCATGGTAGGAAACTCTCCGCTGCCTTCCAGCTCTGCTGGGCTGTTGAATTAAATGGGAGATGCTGTGTGTGTGTGCACATGGATGGAAGTAAGGCATGTGGGGTTAGATCATTCCCTTCCCTTACAGCAGGACAGTGAGAAGATCACTTCTGGTTTTTTATTGGCTGAAAAAATTGTTGTGGAGCTGCTGGAAGGGTAGGGGGGGAAAGCAGCACACAAACCCTTAGCTTCTGCACATTTGTCTGGACAAATGCTAATGGCAGAGAGCAGAGCAGGAGAAGCAGTTTAGAGCTCTAAGACCTGGTTGAGCTCTGTTGGACTTCAGAGTAGAATGGCAGAGCTGGAGAGAGGTGATGCCGGGGGGGGCCCTGTGCCAGGCCTGCCGGGGGGCCCTGTGCCGCGCCTGCCAGGGGCTGCTGACGCTGCACTGAGCAGAAGGTGCTGCAGGGCCTTACTGTGTAGTGCAGACTGGAGTGGTGTAGCCTGGAAAGCACTCGTGGCAGCAGCTGCTCCAGGAGAGCCACTGCTCCTCAGGGTGCTGCTGCTCACCAGAAGCCACCTTTTGGAGTCTCCTCTGCTCAGGCTTTGTGCAGGTGGGGCAAAGAGGGAATGGATAGCTGCTAAATGTACCCCAGTGCCAGCTAAGGGCTGCACTGCAAATCACTGCAACAGGTTTGCAGCATTTGTGACTGGCTTGATGTCTCATGCAGCTGTCATCAGCACAAGAGTCCTGGGCCCAGTTCTGGGCTCCTCAGGTTGGGAAAGCTGTTGAGCTGCTGGAAGGTGTCCAGAGAAGGGCAACAAAGCTGGGGAGGGGTCTGGAGCACAGCCCTGGGAGACTGTGTCCTTGAGACTGTGTCCTCTTGTTCTGGTGCTGGGGGCCTGGGAGAAGAGACCAACCCCCACCTGGCTGCAACCTCCCTTCAGGGAGTTGGAGAGAGCAAGAAGGTCTCCCCTGAGCCTCCTCTTCTGCAGGCTAAGCAACCCCAGCTCCCTCAGCCTCTCCTCCCAGGGCTGTGCTCCAGACCCCTCCCCAGCTCTGTTGCCCTTCTCTGGACACCTTCAAGTCTCTCAATGTCCTTCTTAAACTGAGGAGCCCAGAGCTGGACACAGGACTCAAGGTGTGGCCTAAGCAGTGCTGAGCACAGGGCAGAATGAGCTCCCTGCTCCTGCTGGCCACACTGTTCCTGCTGCAGGGCAGGATGCCCTTGGCCTGCAGTTTAAGAGCATTTCTTAAGCAAAAGGATGAAGCTCTCTTTAGTAACAATTTCAAAGTGGTTTATTGATTGTTGTCCTATAAAATCACAGAAGTCTTTCATTCCTGAAGAACTGTGTCCAACAATAGGAAAAAACAGGGGGGGGGCTGGGGGGGGGAAGGGAACCCAAAAGTCTTTACAAAACCATTACAGCATTTGGGGGGGGGGAGGGGGAACTAGGCATGAAAAATATATACAGGGGGACTCAAAAACATCTGAATAAAATTAATGCCAGGATTTATACATTCAGCTGTTAAGCACCTGCTGGGTACAAGGAGATTTGTTACAACATTAGCAGTCATTTGTTTTTCACTGTGTTAAATAAGTCTTTGCTCAGCTGAGACTCTCTCCACTCTTTTCTCAGCCTACTCTCCATGAATTACCTTCCATGGCTGGAGAGCCACAGCCAGGCTGCCCAGGGAAGGCTCCTGCACAGGGTAGTTGCCTCCCTCTCTGTGCTCTGTCACAGGTGCATCTTGGCAAACATCCACCCCAGTCACCAGGTGGTGTCCAGCAGCAAGGGGAAGCTCTCCCCTCGCTGCTCCCGGGCAGGGAGCCTGCACTGTCGCTGCTGAGCTCTCAGCTGGTGCTGGAGAAGGGGAGGGGGGGTCTATGATACAAACTCACACCTATGTACAGAAAGGAGGCAGGGGCTTGGACTTTGTGAGTGCAGTTCCTTCACACAGCTTCAGTGGTGGTGGCTGGTGTGAAAGCCCAAAGCTAGCCTATGGATGCCCGAGCTGTGTGGGTGCTGGGTGTAGTGCAACTGTGAGGAGTCTCCTCTAAAGCAGAGACAGGCAGGTGTGAGGCAGCACCGAGGTGAGCTCTGAAAGCAGGGGCCCAGCACAGTGCAGTCTGAGGCCTCCTGGAGTCTTCTTGCAGCCTGGGGCAGCTTTGTCATCATCCCTCAGAGTCTGGGGCAGCTGGGACTTGTGCTGCAGAGGTAGAGTTCTGTGTGACTCCCAGGGCACTCTAGAACTGGCTTCTAGCTCAGCTGATGCACAGATTGTGACACAGCCAGGAGGTGTCCCAGGGACATGCTCTGGTACAGGGCCTGACATTGGAGTTTCCTAGGCACTGCTGCTGCTCACCTCCAGCTCAAAGGACTGGGTGAGGTTCTGCTTCTCAGTCTCCTACACTGAGTTTTGCTGCTGGAGGAAAGGCAGAAGGCTCAAAATCAGAGAGAGGAAGAATACACCGAGGCAAGGATGGAGGAACTAGGTGAGTCAGAGAGGTGCATGGCTGATCTCCAGCGCTTGGAAAACTCCTAGTTGAAATCTCTGCCTGCCTGAGCCAGGCTGCAGTTCAGAGCTGTGGCCACACAAACCAGAGAGGGGGCACAGCGCCCAAAGCTGTGCTCTGGGAACTCCCTTTGTGCCTCGGTGCCCCACGTCGTCATCCGCAGCCGTGGGCCCTGCCCCCAGCGGCCGGCGCGAGTGCCGCGGCCCCTCTAGACGTTGGTCTCCAGCCCCAGGAGGCGTCCCATCCTCTCCATGTTCTTGTCCAGCGTGGCGCGGCAGGTGATCTCCTTGGCGCACTCGCTGGGGAACCAGCCGCGCTCCCCGTCCCGCAGCCGCTCCCCCTCGTACCACCCTGCGCCGGAGCACAGCACAGCCTCAGCGCGGCGCCGGAGCAGGGGCGGCCTGGCACGCCGCCTCTGGGCGGCAGTCTGGGGACACAACAGCCTGGAGAACGCTGCCTGGAGCGAGTGTCACCGACACCCTGTACCTCGAGGCGAGTCTGAAAGGAGCTAAGGACTGGAAGGGCAGTGCAGGGGAAGCAGTGCAGCATGCTCTGGGTGCATATGGAACGAGTCAGAGTGAGTTAGGAGTTGGCACTTGCTGTGCTGACAGCTTCCAGCATCCCTGAGTGTCCAGCAGAGGACTGCCAGGATGATTAGGGGACTGCAGCACTGCCTGGTGAGGAGAGGCTGAGGGACCTGGGGCTCTTTAGGCTGGACAGGAGAAGACTGAGAGGGGATTGAATCAATGTCTACCAATAGCTGAGGGCTGGGGGTCAGGAGGGAGGGGACAGGCTCTGCTCACTTGCTGCCTGGGCTAGGACAAGGAGCAATGGAGGTAAGCTGCAGCACAGGAGGTTCCACCTCAACACAAGAAGGAACTTCTTCACTGGGAGGGTCACAGAGCACTGGAACAGGCTCCTCAGAGAAGTTGTGGAGACTCCTCCTCTGGAGGCTTTCAAGGCCCCTCTGGATGTGTTCCAGTGTGACCTGAGCTGGATTGTATGGCCCAGCTCTGGCAGGGGGCTTGGACTGGATGATCTCTTTGGGTCCCTTCCACCCCCTGACATCCTGTGAGCCCAGGCTAGCCCCCAGGAGCTAGCAGGCAGTGAGCAGAGCACATGGCACCGCTCCCAGCCTGTCTCTCTCAGGCAGACCTGCTGCCTGCTCACTCAGGTGTCTGAGCTCCACCTTCTCAGGCAGCATTCAAGCTGTCTGTGACCATTCCACATCTCAAGGCCAGCACATCCTTCCTGCAGCTATGATCTCTAGGACCGAGGCCAGGCCCTGAGTTACTTGGAGCAGCTGCTGCCTGAGCGGAGACTGCTGGAAGCTGAGCCTCTGTTCACTGTAGGGCCAACACTACCAGGAACAGGATCTTTCTAGCAGGATTCCCCTGCAGAGGGGACAGATGGCTCCCAACAGCAAAGCTCTCACTCACCATCAGCCACTTTCTGATAAACCAAGACCACATCAGCAACCTGGAGAGAGAGTTCATCAGACTGCTTGGCCGTGTAGGTCCGGGTGATCTCTACCTGAGTCAGAGCTGTGCAAAGACAGGCTCGGTTAGACAGGGTAGCACACAGCAGCTCATAGTACACCTCTTCACACTGTCCCACAGGCCCCCCTTGCTCCCCTCCCCTCTAAGGGCAGTGCATCTCTGCTGCCCTGCCCAGAATCTCCTCAGCTCTCACTTACTGGTCCTGTCCGTGGTCTGTCCGTCTCTGTCCTGGCCCAGGGCCGTGATCCAGCGAGCTCGGTCGCTCCTGCAAACAGCAAGGACAGCTCTGGCTCCCAGCTCAGGCTCTCCAACTGCTCCCAAGAGGCTGGCTTTCCTCTTGCCTCTCTTACTGGGCTACAGAAAGAAGCAAAATCTGCTTTCCCCTCTTCTCCCATCTGGCCAGAAGGTGTCACACTGCCGCTGCTAATCTGCTACTCCAACTTCAGTACTGGGAAGCAAACTGGAGTAAGGGAACAGCTTACAAGCATGAGAGACCCCAAGCCTGATGTCTCATACACCTTTAGGTAATGCAGGTAAAATGCATCCCTGCAGTCTGTGACCAATGCTGCTTCCTTAGCTCAAAAAAAACCCCCAACCACCCATCTGATGTACAAAGTGTCTGATAAATGCAGCAGGAGTCATGCATCCAGCAGGGCTGCTGGGAGTGTCCTCTCAGGGCCCAGGCCAGGCTGTCTCCCAGTTTCAGCACATGCTGATCCATAGTCCATGTGCTGTGTCTCTTATCTGGTGCCCTTCTGACAGTTCCTGACCCAGCAGAGATAGTGGGACCCACGCAGGCAGCACAGCAAGCGACCAAAGAGGATCAAACTGTGCTGGAAAGCTGGGTGTCAGCAAGAACATTTCAGCTTCACTTGTGCAAAAGGTGCTCGATAAAGCAGCCAGCCTGGCCCTGCAGCTTCCCTTCCCAGCCTCCTCAGGGCGAAGCTTTTCTGTACCTAGAGTGCTGAGGGAGCTGGGGTTGCTTAGCCTGGAGGACAGGAGGCTTAGGGGAGAGCTTCTTGCTGTCTACAGCTACCTGAGGGGAGGTTGTAGCTGGGGGGGGTTGGTCTCCTCTTCCAGGCAACCAGCACAGGACAAGAGGACACAGTTTCAAGCTGTGCCAGGGGAGGTTTAGGCTGGAGGTGAGGAAGAAGTTCTTTCCAGAGAGACTGGCCATTGGGATGTGCTGCCCAGGGAGGTGGTGGGGTCACCATCCCTGGAGGTGTTTAGGAAGAGCCTGGATGAGGCCCTTGGTGCCATGGTTTGGTTGATCAGATGGTGTTGGGTGAGAGGTTGGACTGGATGATCTCAAAGGTCTTTTCCAATCTATTCTAGTTTACAAAGCAGGTAGTTTTCAACTAAAGCCATTCCTCTCAGCAGCAACAGTGCCAGCCTGCTGCTGCTGGTTCAGTGTCCAGCAGGTCAAGAATACATCTGCAGAACAAAAAGTCCCTTCAGCAGCAGCCCAGACAACTGCAGCCGGACTGCCTTTCCTACCCCGCTCCCAAACAAGCCTGAATCATCTGCTGGCTTTACAGTGAGATCTTTTCCAGGCCTCCTTCATGCTCTGTAGCTCCTTTCAGGCTTATTCTAAGTGCTGAGAGCTAAGCCCAGGCTGTCAGTTTTTCCAGGCCCTGTCTGGAGCACTGTTTGATCTCCCCTGTCCCAGGGCCAGCTCGGCTGGCGCGGATGCCAGCGGCCGCTCTCGGGGCCGGGGGATGCTAAGGGCAGCGCAGAGCGGACATGGCTCTTGGGTACGTGCCCCCCGCAGAACAAGACACTGCTTGTTGCTGCTTCCTAAAGCAGAACGCTCCAGAGCTGTGCCAGGCCAACAAGGCCCAACTCTATCCCAGCACAGCCTCCCCAGGCACTGCCAAACTCCTTCTCCCATTTAACCCAGCACTGGTCCCACCGCTGCACCACCCAACCAGTGCAGTCACTGACACAGGGCTGCAGCAGGGCAGCCTGCACCGGCACCATCCTGCCCCAGGACGCCCCTGGGCCTGACTCCTCCAGCTCATAACTCTGCTTGTGGCTATTAAAAAGTTAGAACTGCTTCCTGGAGGTGAGGAAGAAGTTCTTCCCAGCAAGAGAGATGGGCCAGTGGGATGTGCTGCCCAGGGAGGTGGTGGAGTCCCCATCCCTGGAGGTGTTTAGGAAGAGCCTGGCTGAGGCACTTGGTGCCATGGTTTGGTTGATCAGATGGTGTTGGGTGAGAGGTTGGACTGGGTGATCTCAAAGGTCTTTTCCAACCTGGTCTATTCTTTTCTCCTCGCATTCTTCTGTATATATTAAAGCTGTAGTGTTAGAACATTAAAAATGATACCATGATGATAAACTAAACTACCTCAACAGCTCAGCTGCCCAGAAAACCTGTGTTGGACTTCCAGCTCTGGGGCTTGCTGGAGAAGCACTTAAACCAAACCCACTGGGGGACTTTGGTGCTGTTTGCAGTTGACATTAACCACCAGGAGCCCTGCACAGTGCAGTGTGTGACCCTTAGGCTGTGTAGTTTACTAGCAGCTGTGTTATGCAGCACAGCTTTGATTGGTTTTTTTACTATGAAGCCATTTAAAGTGAAAATAAGTGAAATGGGAATTCCTTTCCCAGCTCCCCTAAACCCCCTGAGACCCACAGGCCTGAACTCTGCCCTGCTGCTCTTGTTTGCCTCCCCACTGACAACCAGAAGACAATTCAGAAGTCCCTGGCTGAGGATCTGCCAGTCCCCAAGGCAGAGGTGTGGGGAGTTCCCAGCCTGAAGACCTACAGCACCTAGCACTGGGTTCTGCAGCTGGCAGGGCTGCAGCACATCCACTCCACCACCAGCCCTACAGCTGTGACCTCCGGGAATGACACCAACAGGACACTGCCACTGCTGAGTCCTCTCTGGAGGACACTCCACTAGAGAAACTGAACTGGGTGTGGAGACACTACTGCCTTCCAGTGACAGTGACTCTGGTCTAGGGGCATTACACAGCTGCACCCTGCTGTGCCTCTCCTTAGAGATCAGCAAGGCTGATGAAGCTGGAGGTGTTCACTGCCATCCACACAGTGCAGGACCAACAGCTCCCAGGTGGCAGCGCCAGTGCTTGGCTGGGACCAGCAGGACACCAGCACTGCCCACTGCAGGCAGAGGGTTGTTTCACCTTACCAGACAAAGGCTGGGCTCTCTGCACTGCCCTGAGCAGGGTTAGGGTGAAAGGTGGCAGCAGCAGCAGTCACCCTGTACTCACTGAGTCTCTGTCCCCAGCAGCAGCTCCACGCGCTCCCCGGCGTGGTTGCTGAGCGCTGCCAGCCGGAAGAGGTGAGCTGCGGAGCTCTGCCGCGAGTACAGCATGGTCGAGGTGTTCTTCACAGGAGAGGAGGTCAGGTCCTCGCTGTCACACTGCTGCACCACCAGCTGGTCCCTCAGGGAGTAGTCTGTCACGTTGTAACTCTCCTCACTGCAGAGCAAAGAGGAGAGGGAGACCCCCAGCAGGTGAGTGGTGCGGTAGGCACGGCTGCGAGGAGGCTCGGGCACAGAATCCACTTCCAGCTGCAGCCCACAGCACCTCACATCCTGAGCCTTTCTGTTCATTTGGGTTTGAAAGCACCAGTTTTCCAAGAGGGAGGGCAGACCAGGTTTTAAACTCTGTAGAATGTTATTTGGTGGCACAGGTAAATGACTTTGGTGGTCTTGAGATGGTGTGAGCTCCACTTAACCCCCTACACCAGAGAGCAGGCACAGCAGGGGGACAGAACTGCACTGTCTTCTTCTGGGGCTTCAAGTGAGCAACAGACTCTGCCTTTTAGACTGCTACAGGGGGGGAAAAGAGACAGCTAACATTTCCCTTTGCCTGTGCCCAAAACATAACCTCAGTCAGCTGTCAACTTTGAGACTAGCCAAAGGCTTCTCTAGAATAACAGAATCATAACATGCATCAGGTTGGAGAGGACCCTTAGAGGGCATCTTGTCCAACCCCCTGCAGTAAGCAGGGACATCCCCTTGCAGAATCCACTGTGCCATTTACCTCTGAAAGAGCCCTTTGTACATGAACAGAGCAGCTCTGGGTGCTAGGAGCAAATATGGCTACATGGACTGAACTCTTCTAAGTGACTGGAAGGAGTTCTAGGAAAGGATTCAAAGCAGAAGCTTTGCTTATGGTTGAGGTGGTAAGTGGAGGGCTGGCCATACCCTCAGCCATCCCCAACCAGAACACTGAAGAGCAGTAGGACTTGAGGACACAAACACTTCCCTCAGCAGCAGCTTTGCATTTCTGAATGCAGAACCAGCTCATCAGCATCTCCTGCCAGGTGAGAACAGGCAGAGCAGAGGCAGCAGGTCTGGAGAAGGCCTGTGCCCCTGTCACAGCAGGGAGCTGGGCCCTCAGCCCCTCTTCTTCCATCCCTGCCAGGCTTCAGCTTCAGACATGCCAGGCATCCTAACCAGAGCTCTGCCCTCAGCCTGAGCCCAAGCCCTTAGCCTGGCTCTTGATTCTGCTACCTACTTGTACCAAGGCTCAAGTGGTGCTTCAGGTCGTGAAATCCAGTTAAAGAAATCACTTAAGCAGCAGAAATTGATCACAAGGAAAGAGAAGCAGCTCAAGAGGCTGTTTCCATGGCAGCTTGCAAGTGTGCTTCCCAGACTGCCTTAGCTGCATCTGCCCTGCTCACCAGGAGACCTCAGCCCAGCCTGCAGGCTTGCAAACTTCTTCAGGTGTTGTCCTACACTGGTACAACAAGGAGAGGCAGGCAAGAGCCACTTCCATAGGCATAGAGCCAGTTCTGCCTCCCAGCCCACACAGCCCTGCCTGTGTCACGTTTTTGGGGGCCTTCGAGCTCTAGGTCCACCTGCACAGACTCCACCTGAAAGTGGAAGCTGTGCAGCTCTCAGTCTGGAGCCCTGAGCAGCAGCACTGCAGCCTCAGCTTACTGTGGCTCATTAAAAGAGCTGACACACCAAAAAATACTGGAGAGGGTTCACTTGGCTACCAGAGAGCCACAGCAGGCCAAGCACTGAGCTGCTGCTGCTGCTGCTGGGACCCCAGACACCTGCAGGGTGAAGCATGCTCCTCCCTGCTGGCTGCTCAGCTGTGAGAGGAAGGCAGAGAGCTCAGAACTGCCTGTCTGGGCGGATGGGGATATGTTCTACCCCTTCCCTGGGCTGTCAGACACACCTGCAACCTCCTCAGGAGCTAAGAGAATGCTCTCATTCCCGTGTTTAGGCCTTCAGAAGGCCAGGCTAAGCCACGGTCACCCAACCCCAGCTCTTGCTGCTTTCTGTGACTCACAGCAGGGCAAGGATTTCTCTGCTGAAGTGCAAGTGCTGAGGGCTTTGCAGAGCAGACTGTGTCTGTGGGGTGCACCTGCTGTGGAAACAAAGCTTTTCCTCCAGCTGTGTGGCCTATGCTTTTGCTTTTTGTGTCTTGTCAATTAAGTACTTCCACATTTGTCTTCCCTGTTTGTTTTTCCTCCAGGCCCCCAGCCAGTACCAAAATTCCTCCCAGTCTGCTGGTGCTGTCCCCTCTCAGGGCTGGAACCACAGCTCCCTGCTCAGGTACCACTGACACAGGCACAGACACACCACACCTTCTAGCAGCACTGCTCCTGCTGCTTCAGGGCTCTTTAAAGCCTCTCCACACAGTTCTGATTAACCCAGGCTGCAGCACCTCTGCTCTGAGGACAGGCTGAGGGAGCTGGGGTTGCTCAGCCTAGAGAGGGGGAAACTCCTAGAGCTGCCTCCCAATACCTGAAGTGATCCTACAAGAAGGCTGCAGAAGGCCTTTTCAAGAGGGTGCCTAGAGACAGGACAGGGGGAATTGAAGCTGAAGGAGAGCAGGGTTAGACTGGATCTCAGGAAGTTCTGCAGTAGGAGGGTGGTGAGACTCTGGAGCAGGTTGCCCAGGGAGGCTGTGGATGCCTCCTTGCTGGAAGTGGTCAGGGCCAAGCTGGATGAGGCCTTGAGCAGCTGAGTCTAGCTGAGAGGTGTCCCTGCCCATGGGGACAGCTCTGAGATCCCTTCCAACCTGAGCCATTCTGTGACTCCATGGTTTGATGAGGCTGTGGTGTCCATGAGCCTTACAGTACAGAACTGATCAAACAACCCCCAAAAATCACCTAAGAAGTGAGCTGCCCACAGCAGACTCCTCTAGAGCTCCAGACCCACGACACCAATGGCTTCTTGGGTCCTGAAGTAGAGAGACTATGGCTTAGAAGAGGTTTGGGGCTAATTAAAGGCCTTGTGCATGAGCACACTGAGAAGCTGGGACAATCTGCAGCATTTCAGCAAGCTGGATCTTGATTCCCACACACAACCCCAGGATGCTAAGAGGAATCTTAACTATGTTCTGCCTGAGTTTATCTTCTGGGAAAGGCTCTTCCCTCAGCCACAGCCCAGCTAAACTGACTGGGGTGGTCCTGCTGGAGGAAAGGCTAAGTGCTTCAAGAGAGGCTGTGAGGGGAGGGAGGAGAGACTCTGGAGTTCCGCTGGATGCAGCTCTAGAGTCCAACTGAGACATCTGTCCCCAAGGAGTTGCCACTCCTCACTGAGGACAACTGTTTCATGTGGCATCCCTGGCAGCTGAGGGGACCTGATGAAGGCACAGAAGCCATGGGGTATCCAGGTTCCCCCCTTCCACGGGGACAAGCTGTGGGGGAAGGGAAGGTGGTGGCTGGGTTTGGTGGGTTTGGGTTGTTGGCTTCTGTGGGGGTGGATGGGTTGGGTTTTTTGGGGGGGGGTGTTTGGGTTTTTTTTGTTGTGGGCTTTGTTTTGGGAGATTCTTGGTTTCTTTTTTGTTTGCTTTGGGGCTTTTTGGTGTGGTTGGGGGGGGGCTGGTTTGTTTTAAGGCATTTGGGTTTGCAGAAGTCACTTCAGCATTTCAGCCTGTTTAGCCAGGGACAGGAGTAACAGCACCAGCTTGGGCTGCTGCTGGAGCTACTTGGGACTCTTGCATCTGACAAAGGCATGGAGGGGGTGGGGGTGAAACACAACTGCTAAGTGAGAACACAAACACTGAGCCTCAACTAGCAACCAGTATTTCTGTCCACTGGTGTGGTGGCCATGGCAACCCTGGCTGGGAGAAAGAGCAAGAGCCCCAGCAGGATTAACACTCTTCACTTGGGCAGAGTCCATGCTTCACACCCAGTGTCTGGGAGGCTGGTGGACATTCAGTCTTGTTGCCAGTTAGATGTTTGTTCAGGGGGTCTTGGGACAGTGACTGAGTCTGGGCATGAACATGAACTGCTCTCAAGTTCTGGCTGCTGGGCCCAGTTAGGACATTCCCAGCCCAACAGCTGCAAGCTGTTAGAAATGAAAAGCTCCAAAGCTTCCACAGCAAATCCTCTCCAAACCTGATTTATGAGCTGGACAAGCAACCCTCACACAGGAGCCCACCACAGGCTAATCACACAGGGAACAGACTCTTCACTGGTGGCCCTTTGATCAGCCACCAAGGCAGGGAGGTGGCAGCAGTCCCAGGAGGAGAGAGAGGGCTAAATGGGTGTGGTACTCTGTGATGCCAGGATGGAGCCAGGGACCCTCTCAGAGGCACCTCAGCTAACATGGAAAGATCTTCACCTCAGCCAGGTAGCTGGGGAGGAACCTGCTGCTGCTTCTCCTCCCTTTGCTTCGGTGTTTCTCCCCCCTCCATTTTCATTTGCCTTTCCCTCTGCTTAAGTATCAGCACTTTCTTCCCAGGTTTGGTATCAGACATCACTGCTCCAACTGTAAACTGTGGATTGGAGGTTTCCCAGCAGGGTGTCTTTAAAACCAGCTGGTGTTTGGCTTAACTGGCCCATCTAGAGGCAAAATAATTGTTCTTCCAAACAGCTTTTAGCCTCAGGAATAAGGTTTATCTGTCAAGTGTTCTCCCTTAGCAACAGCAGGGCAAAAGCTCCATTCCAGTGCTGTGATAAATACACCAGGCTGGGGAGAAACATCACTGCTGGAAGCCATCTCCCATGCAGCACCCTCAGGAGCAGCCTCTCTGTGGGAAGCATGGAGGCCACTGCTGCTTTACCCTCCCAAAGCCTCTCCCTTGGCTCAGGCATCAAGGATGGACTTAATTTGTTTGACAGTGAGGAATTTCAGTCCTGTTTGCCAGAACCAAATCCTGTGTGATGAGTGGTTGCTTGTCACTGCCAAGCACAGCCTGAGAGAGCAGCACTCCGAACTCTCTAACTTCTCCACTGGCCCTGGCACAGCTCAATAAAACTACCAATGGCTTCACAAGAGTTCCCTGGACTTCAGGTTTACTCCCTGGTTCCTCCTCTTTTGTGCTGCAGGTGTACCAGGGACACTGACATCTCTACCTCCTTCTCTTCCCAACAAGCCAGTGGCTACAAAACTCTGTCCAAGTGCCGTGGACAGGACCAGGTTTGCTGTTCCACAGCCAGAGCTTTGGGTTTCCTTCCCACTTGGGAGAGGCACACACAGAGCCAGGGGAGCAGGAAAAGGCAGTGACAACCCAGCTGTTCAAGGCAATTGTGTGTTGGTGAAGCTCTTACCTCTTCTTCTTGGTGATGATGAGGACATCATTGAAGAGGAAGAAGTAGAGCTGCTGCTTAGAGGTTCGCCTGGAGAAGAGCCCAGGCTCCTCCACGTACGCCGTCAGCTCGCCCCTTTTCACCAGCCACCGTGAAGAGGACACCAGGGGAAAAGGCTGCAAAGCAAGCAGGCAACATCTTGAGCCTTCAAAGAGAGAGGCTTTTAAACATCAGGTAAGAGCATGCTGGAAATGCCTGAGTCACTTGGAGCTCAGGAGCAGGAGCTCAGCACAGGGGTTATCAGCTTCACCTCACACACAAGCAGCGGCCTGCAAACACTTTTCAAACTTCCCTGAATTCTTTCTGCTGCTCAGATTCATTCTGGGCCTTGCAGGATTAGGCTAATGAAGAAAACTGCCTTTTGCCCTCATTCACAGCACCTCTCACATGCTTGTGAGCAGGAGCTCCTCATGCAGTTTGGCAGCTGTCACCTCCATTCTGCATGGGCTGTCTCCTTCCATCCTTCCAGTGCCCCAGCTGCCCCTGCCACAGCCAGCTCCAGCCTGTCCATGCCTGCCCCAGACCCACACCAAAACCACATCCCAAGCCCTGGGATCTGCTGCTGGGAGAAGAGAACATGGGCTCCTGATTTTACCTGCTGCCACCCCCTCAGCTGTGCCCCGAGTGGGGTTTCACAGTGCCTCTGACACGGCAGCACCACAGAACAGATCTCCCAAAGGTGCTGTTTCTGCCCCCAGTAGCACCAGAGGACCCTGTGCCTCCTGTGCAGGGCAGGAGAAGGCTGCCCCACACTGCCCTGACAGCTGCATCATTGCACTCTTCCTGACCTGACAAACCAGGGCTGGAATCTCCTTCGACAGCCAAGCCACAAACAAATCTGTTTCCCAAACACAAAAGCAGATTTGCGGGGGGGGGGGGGGGGGGAGAGGGGGAAAGGACCACCAAAACATCATTTTTCTGGTGCTGAAGATGGAAAATGTAAGAATAAAGCCTCCTGAATATGAAAAATGCAATTCTACAGCTCAGTCATGCACAGAAGTGTTCAGAATTGAGCACCTCCTGTGCTGCCATGAAACACTGCACAGCTCCACCTGAGTCTCACACAACCCCCAACGCTGAGGCTGAGCGAGAGCAGAAATACTTTGCCCTCATTTCAAGCTGTTACACCCCACAATTATAGCACCATGGTGACTGCTTCACAGACCAAAACCACTTGGGAGAGTGGCTGTTTGAGGATGAACTACAAATTCCTCTGCTCTGTACTCACAGGGAGGGAGTCCATCCCCTGCTCCTCGCAGGCTATTCCAGCTCGTGCTCACTGAGCAGGCTGTCAGGGCTTCAGAATGCACTGACACGGGGCCAGAGCAGCCCTTCACACGCCAGCTGGCAGGCTCTCAAGCCACACAGCAGGTCAACACCACTCAAGGGGCAGAGTTAAGATGCAGGAAGGGAAAAAAATGCATTAAAACCCAAAGAAATAGAGAAAGCCAAAGTGGCTGTGGCTGCCACAGAACCCCCGAGAGCTGCTGGCTGGAGGGAGAACGACAGAGGGCCGCCTGCTGCGGCATCAGGTGAGGGCAGCCCCTTCCCACAGGGAGACTGAGCACTGCTGGGTGCTTCTGGAGGTGTGAATGTTGTGAATGAGGCCACCCAAGGGCCTCAGACTACCTAAAGGCTAGAGACTCATCACCATGCTCAGCAGACACAGGGAGGTCACTTGCTCAGTGCTCTGCTGCGTGTTGTAAGCACACCGTGTCCCTGTTGGCAGGCTTGGTTCAGAGTTGGAAAAGAAAAGACAAGCTGAAAAACACCCTATGGTCCTTCATAAGCCACAGACCAGGGTCTGCAGCCCTCTACCTTGCAGAGTAAGGTATGAAGAGACTGGAACCAACTAGGAATTGAGTGTGAAAGCAGCTGAAGATTGACCAAGGCAGCAAGGGGAAGCGGACAGCAAACTGTTCTCACTTCATTGCCTCAGAGTCTGCCTTTAACTGCATGAACCTCCCCGTGGTACTAAACCCCTCTTGTCCCCAGGGAGCACTGGCTAAGTGAGGGCACAAAGGGTCCTACCTTGATCTTGAACTCCAGCTGGGAGTTGATGGTGTACATCATCTCTGTCCTTTCCATCTTCCGGGCGCCCTCGTTGCAGAGCCGCACCAGCTGGGAAGGAGAGGTTGCTGGAGCAGGTTGGATGCACTCCAGCCTCACAAGACAAGCTGCTGGTCCTTTGTAAAGTGCAGTTCTGCACACACCACCCTCAGACTGACACAGCTGGGCCACGTGTGCTGTGCCCACCCTGCATGCCCAGCTCCCTCCCAGCAGCCTGGGCAGCTAAGGAAGCAGCAGCCCAGGAGCAGTCTCGCTGGGCTGGCCTTTGGGAGGCCACGCTACAGCACGGGACAGCTTCACTGAGGTGTGGGTGGGGGGTGGGAACAGAAGCTGAGTTTGGGGTCTCATAAAGAGTAATTTAGGCATAAAAACCACTTCTAGTGGCCTCTCTTAAACCACCAAGAAGGTTTTAAGCCTTCTGTGCTCCCCCCCTCTGCACTATTTATGCACAAACCTGCATACCTCTGGTTTTGCCTTAAAGCAGCCAGGCATGTGCTGGGCCCAAGGCAGTGGCCAGCCTCAACATGCAGCAAAAGGGTTTTAACCACCTCACACAGCAGCCTGACACTACAGGTCCTGAAATTGAGATCCTGGAGGCAAACCTCAGCCCATCCCTGGACCTCTAGGTGCACTTAGAAGATTCAAGGCTTAGTCTCTGCTGCTGGGCAGTGCTGGGCTTGTTGGCCACGTGTGGGATGTGGAACAGCTGGCAGTGAGCACAGTGAATGTGTCCAAGTCCACAGTGAACACCACCAGTGAGAAACAGGAGAATCCATTCCCAAGTGACTGCACAAAACCCAAAAGCAGCCACTTCTCAGTGTGGACATGGAAGTGCCAGAAGCACCCAGGGAGGAAGAAACCCAAAGCAGATGAAAGTGTGCAGCCATGAGGCCCATACCTTGCTCACTTCTTTGAGAGCTCGCTTGCAGTTCTCGTATTTGGACGAATCCTTTGGGGTTTTCTGGCAAATAGTCTGGAACAAAGCAAATGTCAGTTACTGCAGAACCCCAGCTGCAAAAGAGTCACAGAACCTTACCAGTTGTGCTCACTGAAACCAGAGAGATGCAGTCACAGCTGCGGACTGGGCCAAATGAGGGAACACAAGGCCACCTCTTCAGAGCGCTCTGTCACAGTAAGGGCTTTGCCCCCCCACCCAGTGTCACAACCCCTTTGACCCTTTCCTGCACCATTTTTCTTTCAGTGTCTCAATATCTGACTGCTGAAGGGAGGAGCAGGAAGCCCCTGGCACAGCCAGGGAACAAATGCTGCAGTTCTTCATAACCCAGAGACCAGAATCCACGGCCCTCAGCCCGCTACAAGTGAATGTGAAGGGACAGGAATGAACTAGGAGTTGAGTGTGCAAGGAGGTGAAGACTGAGTGAAGAGCAGCAAGGGGGGGCAGCAAGGGGGGCAGCAGGTCAGCTGTGCTCACATCCATCAGCAGGGGCAGGCGAGTCACCCTCTGCATGGGCAGGATGAGGAAGGAGATCATCGGCAAGCTCCGGCAGTCCTCGTGGGCCTCGATCCGCGACAGCACCTCCTTGAACGCAGGGTTTGTGGCTCTGGGGGGCACAAGAGGAGAGGCTTCCCTGGCACCTTTCACCAGAGCTGCTACATTTCAAATCACCACGACTATATTGTCAGGAGTGTGTGATCTGAAGGAGCCTTATCAGCTAAGCCTCCAGCCTGAGCTACTTAGTTGTGCAGGAGCAGCGCTGCCATGCACAAACCTCCGCTTCTGGCTCTGAGCAACCTGATCCAGTGTGAGGTGTCCCTGCCCATGGCAGGGGGCGTGGAACTGGCTGATTCTTGAGTCCCTTCCAACCCTAACAATTCTGTAATTCCCCCCAGCAGAGCACAGGCTCCTCTGACACAGCAGGGGAGAAGGTCTGAGGTGGACTGAACTGCGCTGCCCTGGGAAGGGGCCTGCAGCGTGGCCACAAGGACTGCGCAGCCCCAGGCACACCTTCGCTCCGGGTTACTTCAGAAGGAACCTGTGCACTAAGGAAGCCCAGGCATGTAGCTACATGCTTGGGTGGAAGCCATGGGAGGTTCTGCAGCAAACCTCACGAGCCTCCTACTGGCTCCCACTGCAAGGAGGTGGTTTTGCAAGCCTGCTCCCAGCGGAGCTCTTACAGCAGCTTCTGCAGCGTTCGCTGCTGGTAGACTTCGTTGGTGCAGTACTTGACGTAGGGGTCAAAGGTGGAGGAGGAGTGCTTCTCCACTATGTCACTGATGTCATCAATGAAGATGCTGTTCTGATGCCTGGCCTCAAGCTCTGTGAAGAACCTGTGAAAAGAGAACTGAGTTACTCAGTCTGCAAACCAATGGCAGGGTTCCGTGCACTTGCAGCCCAGAGAGCCAAGCAGAGCCTGGGCTGCAGCAAGAGAAGCACAGCCAGCAGGGCCAGGGAGGGGGATTCCCCTCTCTGCTCCACTCTGGGGAGACCACAGCTGGAGCTCTGGGTCCAGTTCTGGAGCCTCTACTACAGGAGGGCTCTGGAGGGGCTGGAAGGTGTCCAGAGAAGGGCCACGAGGAAGAGCAGAGGGCTGGAGCTGCTCTGCTGTGAGCACAGACTGAGGGAGTTGGGGTTGTGCAGGCTGGAGAGGAGAAGGCTCCCAGGAGACCTCATTGTGGCCTTCCCAGGATCTGCAGGGGGCTCCAAGCAAGCTGGGGAGGGACTTTGAGGGTGTCAGGGAGGGATAGGACTGGGGGGGATGGAGCAAAACTAGAAATGGGGAGATTGAGATTGGCTGTGAGGAAGAAGTTGTTCCCCAGGAGGGTGGTGAGAGCCTGGCACAGGCTGCCCAGGGAGGTGGTGGAAGCCTCCTGCCTGGAGATGTTTGCAGCCAGGCTGGAGGTGGCTGTGAGCAACCTGCTGTGGTGTGAGGTGTCCCTGCCCATGGCAGGGGGGTTGGCACTGGCTGATCCTTGAGGTCCCTCCCAAGCCTGACAATTCTGTGATGCTGCCTTCACCTGACACCCCCCTGCCTTCCAAACCAGTGCCAGCTGGGGTGCTTTGTGCCAGGGTGAGCTCATCTCTCCTCTGGCAGAGCAGCCAGGGGAATCTTCATAGACACAAGCCAAAGGGTGCTGGTGTCACCTGGCAGAGCTCTGCACAGGCAGCCCTGGCAAAGCTGCTTCCCATTCTCCTGCTGCCAGAAGCCAAAGCAGCATTGCTGATCTGGTTGGACTGGAATGCCCAGCAATGGGGTGGAAGAGAAACAGAACAGTTTCAGGCGCACATTAACTCACTTCCTCTCGTACCAAAGGTGCAGAGTGCCAGAAATGAACACTGAAATAGCTGTGCCAGCTGCTCTGCTGAGAACAAAGCAGACCCAGGAGGCTGAGCTGGGGAGGTGTTCACAGAGCTTCAGCCCACCCCTGACACCAAGCACAGAGTGGGAGTGGTGAACAGGCCGACAGGACCCCAAACCCTCAGCTGCCTCCTTCCCCTAAACATGCCTCTGCTGAGAGCTTCCCCACTGCCCACCCCCTGCTCCACATGCAGCTCCCTTCAGCCTCTGAGAGCTTTCTGCTGCTTCTGGCACTGCTAACCACCAGCAAACAGAAGCCTTTGTTTCTGCAAGGCTCATTACAAGCCTCTGAGTGCTGGGTGCAGGAGCTGACACAGCTCAGCTACCAGAGGGCATCAGAATCACCTGCACTGGCAGCAGGGAATCCTTGAAATGTCCAGAGGCTGCTGCAAACCTTTCACCTACCAGCCTGGTCTGCAGCCTGAATCACTCCAAGAACCCTCACAGCTCCCCTGGGCAACTCAGCTAAGAAAAGAACCCTCCTAGAGCACAAAGCAAGGCGATGCTTGGAACCTGAGCTCTCACCCGGCTCAAGCAGCTTGAAAGGTTTCACTTCCTTTCAGCCCTTTATTTCACAGAATCAATTGTCAGGGCTGGAAGGGACCTCAGGATCAGCCAGTTCCCACCCCCCTGCCATGGGCAGGGACACCTCACACCACAGCAGGCTGCTCACAGCCACATCCAGCCTGGCCTTAAAATCCTCCAGGCATGAGGCTTCCACCACCTCCCTGGGCAGCCTGTGCCAGGCTCTCACCACCCTCCTGGGGAACAACTTCTTCCTCACAGCCAATCTCAATCTCCCCACTTCTAGTGTTTTTTTCATTCCCCCCACTCCTACCCCTCCCTGACACCCTCAAAGTCCCTCCCCTGCCCCATTTTCCCCCTTGTTCCCCTCAAACCCACAGCACCTGGGCTCTGTTGGAGTCTCCTCCCACCCCAGGTGTGGTCACTTTGCCCTCCCCACCCACTGCCCTATTTAATCCCCACCAGGAAGGGCAGGAGCCCTAAGCTGAGCCCTTCTGGGCTGGAGGATCCTCCTCACATCTCTGGTGAGTGCCCCTGGTGCACACTGGGTGTTGGTGGTGGTGACTACAAAGGCCGGGGGGCCTGCTGGCCCCCCGGTTGTTAGGGCAATCCTTGATGACTTCTCCAATGTCACCCAGAGGTGCTGGCTGGGGCCCCTGGCTGGGGCTGAGCTCCTCTGGGTGGTATCTTGGCTGGTGAGGGTCTTGCCTTTGCCTCTGGGATGGGTGCACAAATGGTGGTGGTGGAGCAGGAGCTGTTTGGCCAGATGATATGATGCTAATGACAGCAGCCCCCTCACACTACAGCAGGTTGCTCACAGCCACCTCCAGCCTGGCTGCAAACACCTCCAGGCAGGAGGCTGCCACCACCTCCCTGGGCAGCCTGTGCCAGGCTCTCACCACCCTCCTGGGGAACAACTTCTTCCTCACATCCAATCTCAATCTCCCCACTGCTAGTCTTGCTCCATCCCCCCCAGCCCTATCTTGCTGGGAGTTCTCACTCCACTCCCAGCCAAGCACTGGGGTTGCAGTGCCCTCAAACTTCATTGGAGTCCAAGAAGGAAATAAAATGAATGAAAAGATCAGTCTCCTAGTCCCCAGCTACAGTTTCTCACGAACCACCCAAGCCAGACTTCAGCTCCTGGCCACTGGAAGTCCTTCCTGCTCCACTTAGCCATGTTTACAGCTGGGAGAGCTCCTCAGCACGCTGCCAATTTGCTGTGCTGAGGGAAGCAGGAAATGCAGCAACTCTTCCTGCTGTAGCTTATGGCTCCCTGACAAGGGCTTGGGCCATTCTGGGCTGCAGTTTCCACTTCCAGAACTTATCTGGGGGCTTCATCATCAACATCACCATCAGCCAGAGCCATTGTAAGAACAGGAAAAGCCTTGGCTCTTTGAACAGGAAAGAGGTGCTGAGAGAAGCAGCGCATCCAGCTCCCAGCCCCACATCACAGACTGTAAGAAAGCCAGGCACCCAAGCTGGACCCAGAGGTCTGTCCCTCCTTGTGCATCCCCTCTGCTGATTACTGCACACAAGCAGTGAGCCAAGCATCACACAAACCTGTAACTGCCAGGCTGAGGCCAGACTCTGTCAGAGATCAGCAGTGAGTGGATGCCCTGATTGCACTGTGTGGCTGCCTGTCTTGCTTGGCACCAGAAGGATTTATGTGAGGCACTTGTTTCTGTCAAATCCAGGCCCTTCTGGTCAAAGTCACATCCCTGACAGCATCTGATTCCCCTTATCTTGTTTCAGAGAGGCCCAGCCTGCAATGCCCTTGCCCCCTCTCCCCAGGCTGTGTGCCACAAATGCAGGCTTCACTCATTTCCTGCTTGCTCCTTTTTACAGCCCAAGAGCTGCAAACACCAGAGGTCCCTCCAGCAGGCTGCCCTGGCTCCATGTTTCCTCCTCAAGGTTTTGGAGGCTTTGCTTAAGGGTCTTCCCATGTCTTCAGGCAGCTCATGTACAGGCTGATCATCACCACTACCAACAACCTCCTCACAGCTGCTGGGGCAATTTTCTTCATCCCCTTTTCCCTTCTCAGTGGCCCTGCTTTAACCAGGGACTGACACCCACAACCTCCTCACAACCTCCAGTGAATTCAGCTGCACAAGCACAGCTGCTGAACCCTTCCACACAATTCACCTTCCAGGGCCTGGGCCATGTCTCACTGACAACCCCAAAGTCTCATCCACAGCTTGATGCACTTGGTGATGTCCCTGCTCACTGCAAGGGGGGTTGGACAAGATGACCTTTGAGGGTCCCTTCCAAGTTGATGTATTCTCTGAGTGCTATTTAAACAGAGGCCAGGACTCATTTTGGTCAACATTTCCCCTCCCTTCAGCCCTAGCTAAAGGTTAACCAAGCAGGACTTATCTCACTCTTCCAAAATTAGATGGCACTGGATTAAAACAAGTCTAATGGGGCAAGTAAGAGATTTCAACTGTGCAGGCCAAATTAGAGTGAGAAAATTGCTTCTGTAAGGTAACTGTTTAATGATTCTGGAGCAAACAGCATTAAAGAGGAGTAACCAGAGAGGTCAATGTCCAAGTAGGTGAATTACATCAAGCATCAGCATGGAAGCCCAGTGACAGCTCACTGTGGAGAGTGAGGTCAGAGTGGGTGGAAGATCTGACAGGGAACTAAATGTGGGACACCTGAAGTCACCAGAACCAGGTGATCAGCACCCAAGGGAGCTAAAGAGGGAAAGAACCCCTGATAAAGTTACTCTGAGGTCATTTGATTGTGTGCAGAATGGCCGAGCACACAACCCAGCGTGGCTGGCTGGCCACAGGGCCAGCTGGGGAGGGGTCACTGCTGATTGCATGGCACAGTCAGGGCTCTCAAATATTTAGCTGACTTTCTGCCTACTCATTTTGTATCTCCTTGCAGGTTCATGCCCCTCTCCACTGCTAGCCACTCTGGGCAGTGCTACTGTTCCTCTTGTCACTGCAAACACCAATGTGTCACCGCCAAAGCCATTCCCTGGGTGGCAGTGAACTGCAGTCTGGCTTGGAGATTGCATCTTTCAAAGTTCATTTCTAGTCCTGCTTCGTGTTTTTGATGTGATACTGACCTACATACCTGGCATGAAGAAGATTGTGATGCAGATTAAGCCTCCTTGAGGTGATGTTGCTGCTGACATCACCATCCAGTGACAAAAGCAAACCCCCACTTTAGCTTCCTCCCCCTTAAGAGATAAGGCAATGGGGGAAACAGGCAGCAATTTCAGGTTAAAGCAGTAAAATCTGTGATTAGCCTCTCCAAGTCTGAACCTCCTCATCAGGAGGAGAAGCTTATCATCTGCAGCACAATTACTACTTTTTGAAGGGTAAGGAGTAACTTAAAACAGCAGGAGATGGAAGAACTACAGCTCTACTTCCACATCCCCTGACAAAACACAAGAGGAGGAGCTGCCAGCCTGTTCCCTCGCTCTGCAGCAAACTGGAAGGCCTCTCAGCAGGCCTACCCACAAGTAACTGGGCTGATGGGAAGCCACTTGCCTTTTCCACTCTTCACAGCCTCTGGCAGAGATCCAGCCCAGCAGCAAGGCCAGGGCAGCCCTGCCAGCCTGCTCTCTGCAGAGAGATTCCTGAGACAGCAAGCGGCCGCTCGTAGCACCCAGCTCAATGATGCCCAGCTCACAACACCTCCTCCCGGCTCCCCCAGCCAATGCCACTGACAAGTGCACCCCCAGAGAGCACTCTGGGGCACCAGGGACGTAAATCCTTTTGCTACATTATGAAGACATCACAAAGGGAGCCTTCACTTTCAACCCTTTCCCATGCTGAATGCTTTTTATAGCAGGGAGAAGCGGCAGAGTGCCTCTGCCTGCCCGAGTCTGACAAGTTACCTACACACCCGTCTGGCACAGACAAAGTGGTCTCTGGTGTCATAAACAATGCATTTGTAAAGCATTCTGTGCAGCTTTCTGCCAGCAGGTCTGAGGCCATTCCCATGGAACATGCTTGCTGGAGCAGCCAAACTCGGGCACGGGGCCAGCACAGGAGGTGGAGGACAGAGAACAGCCAGGCATGGAACGCTTCTGCTCTCTGCAAGCCTGGCTTAGCATCTGCAGCCCCCCAGCTTCACACCCCCCAGGCCCTAGCACTGCCAGACACTGCTGCTGTCCCTGGGCACAGGGGAGCTGATCAATCCTGACCTTTGAGAAGAAACTGGTGTTACTATCCACATACAAGCCATACCCAACGTGCGTTAAGCAGCTGTGGATCAGCCAGGGAATTCTCCCCCACCATCCAAAGCCAACAGTGCCTGAGCGTCCAGGGTCCCCTCCAGAGGGAGCCTGGCATTTGTCATTTCCTTTTGAATGGCAAAACTCCCCCAGAGGCTCCTGCCCGGCTGCCCCTCAGCCCAGCAGGTAGCAGCACAGCACACACCGCCCGGAGGCAGCACAAACCCTCCCCAGGAACCCTTCTCCCAAGGGCATCTGTGCCAAGGTGGCAACCGCCAGGGCTCCCCAGCCAGAGGAAAGCAAGTCCAAAGTGCAAGCTGACTGATCCCCATCAAGCTGCTTTACAGCCTGGGAGGCAGAGCAGCAGCCACCTGGCACAGAAGGCCAAGGGGCAGGACACAGAGCTGGGAGGTGACAGCACAGCTCTGAGTGCTGGTGGCTGCTTTGTGCCAGCGTGGCCACCTCAGCCACTTCCCTATACACCTGCAGGGGAAGTTATCCAGGGCAGCACCTACCACACATGGCCACAGGTAGGGAGAAAGCTGCAGGTTTTGATGCTGCTGCACATGAAGCTACTTCGGCTACAAACCACAGACAACTGCATTCAGGATCTTCAGGCTGGGACAGCCACAAGCCCAGCAGAAGTCACAGCAGAGCCACGGAGGCCACCCAAGCCCCTTCTCAGCAGGCAGCTCCCTAGGGGTGACACTGCCCAGAGCAACCCCACTGCTGTCCAGAGAGCATGGAGCAATGCAGCCTGACTCTCACCCAGCTGCTGGGAAAGCTTTCAGCTGGTGAACTCGAGGTATAAAGTTTCACTTAAACAAAGCAGCCTGACCCAGTGATGCCTGAGAGGAGCCAAGGAACAGACATACATCCTCCCCCCTGACAGCCCTGCTAAACACAGACTTCTGCACTTACTAACAACTTGGGGCCTTTTCAAAGCCACACATTTTTTTTCCTGCAAGGCAAAGGCAGTTCTCTTGGAGACAGATCACAGCCTCAGCTAAGACAGGCTGCTTCTCCCTTCCTCAGCAGCCTCTGCCCAAGGAAAGCAGAACTGCAAGTTCCAAGAGCTGCTCAACCACCCCTTTGCCACCAAAGAAACAGGCAGCACCTCCAGCAGCAACCCAGGCAATGGGTGGAAGATTCAGAAGCTGCCCCAAGAACAAACCCTGCAAGGCCCTAAGCAGGACTGCTCCAGAGGATTGTGTGGGCACCAAGCTTCAGCTGATGAGATCAGGGGTGCTCTGCAGGGCAGCACACAAACACCTAGGGGATAACTAGTTTTGGGGTGACAGCTGGAAGGCTTTACAGTTTAGGTACTTGTGTCCCTAAACCACAAACACTCACCTAAGTAACTCTCAATGCAGGAGCTAGGCCACAGGAGGAGAGCCAGAGGCTCCAAGAAGGCAGCTCCCAGTGCTGCTGGGGGATTCTTTTGTTGCTCTGTTGTTTGAGTTTTTTGAACAGAGGATGTTTACACACTGTCCAAGTGGGTTTCAGTACAAGGAAATATGGCAGATGGCAGCTTCCTGCCACGCTTCTGGTGGTGCCAGTTTCCTTGCCCAACTGAGCAATCCCTTTTCTCACCATGGCCTTGCAGGTCAGCCACCACAACTGCAGTGACCAACATTTCACGCTCTGCTGGGCAGAACAGCATGGAGGCAGAGAATCAGACACATGGCTGTGTGGTCAGCAAAGGGCCCTGGGACACAGCAGCACTGCAGAAGGAACAGGAGTTTCATGCAACTCATTGTTTGCTTCATGCACCCCATGCTGGAGGAAAAAAGATCCCTAAAGACAGTGTAAGTTTGATGTTCTGTTGCTGTTCCCTGAAGACACTGCACAGTCTTGTCAGTGACAAAGTAAAGCAAGGTTAGCCCAGCCTGCAGTCCCATCTGGCTTCACTGCCTAGCTTCAGGCTCAGGCTGGATTCGTTGCTAACAGATCTTCAACTGCAAATGCCCTCCACTCACACCCTGCTGCAGGCAGCCTTATGGAAGCCTCTCAGGCAGCCTCTCCTGGAGGTGTTAATCTGCTCTGAGCAGGCATGAAGGCAGGGGCTGTGAAATCTAACAGCAGCTATATTTAATTTCTCAGGGATCACACAAGTCAGAGAGAAGCAAACTGGGAATAGATTCAGCTCTCTTCATGATCAGCTGGCATTCCTTCAGAGAGGAAGCTGAAACTGAGGACTGAGGCACAGACCCAAGAGGACTGCACACAGGACAGACTGAAGGCACTGAAACTCACTTCATTTCTCCACACTACCCCCAATCAGTGCTGTATTAAAGTTCTGTTCTCAGAAAATCTTGTAAGAGTTAAGCCCACCCCAGTGGCAACCTCCCCACAGCCCAACCTCACTTTGGGCTGAGAAACTTCCCCACAGGCACTGGCCAGAAAAGTGCTTCCCTGCTCTGGTCACCACCACAACTGCAGGTAGCCCATCAGAGCTGCAGGAAAAGAGAGCTCTGGGAAGCAGGAGGGCAGGGCAGCAGTGCTGGGAAGAACAGGCTCACACCATCCTCCAGCCACAGTGGCAGAGCCACTGCCCAATTATCTTCCTGTGACGTCCTTGCCTACCCTTAGCAACTCCCAGTCTGGAAGCACACCCTGAAGGTGGAAATCTCTTGAGTGAGAAGTTTCAGTATGGTTCAGTGAACACTTCCTAGCCAAAGGCTTCTTTTCTTGCCTGGAAAACCAGGTGTTTTCTTCAGGAACACTTTCTGCAGAGTTATCTGCAGGTGTTCACTGCATTTTGTGCTTCAGCAGGGCACAGACACATGGATCAGCATTTCCCAACTCCTCTGAATCCAGCTTGCTTTCTCTTGAGTCCTGCTCCCCCAAGAGCATGGGCTGAGGGAGGTAGGATTCTGTTTAGATTTGCTGTTCCTGGCTATTGAGGTCATATCTAATCTTGTCTCCAATAAGGAAGCTGAATTATGAAGGAACAATCAGTGCAGTGCCAGTGCCAAGTGCCCATTATTCTCAAGCTCTGTTTACCAACGCTGCTGCTCCTTTGCAGAGAAACAGGGCAGAGTTATTTCAGCTGCCAGAAGCCTCTAAACAAACAGCTCCCAAAGACAGAGGGCTCAGCAATGTCTGAGCAAGCTATGTAAGAGTATGCAAGGGAAGCAATGAGGAAACACAAGGGTAAATGTACTGTTCCAGCTCAGCAGTGGGAGGCAAATCCATAAATGTGTTCTGTGGGCAACTAACATTTAAAGAAAAACAAAGAGAAAGGTCCTCCATAATCCCTGGGAGCTCCTGACCATCACAGAAAGTGCCACAGGCAGTGAGAGCAGATCATGCAGCAAGGCTGGGAGGAAGGCAAAGCCCCCAGTGGTACATTTAGCAGTGGTCTGCAACCCCTCCAGAACTCACCATCGTGGAGGGTCTGAGTGCCCCCCAGCACCTGCTGTGGGTCAGGGCAGCACAGCAGCTTCTGCAGAGCTACAGCTGCCTCACATCCTGCTTCCACCACATCACTTGGGAGGGGACTTTTCCATCTTGTTCCCATTACTCTGTCCATCACATCCAACACAATCCCTCAGCCTTACTCGTCTACTTCTCTGCCTCAGAAGGTTCACCCTGCCCAGCTTTCTTTGTCACCCAGATCCCAGCTCAGGGCCACCTCTCCAACAGCACAGCCACACTCAGCTGGGTGCCCTGAAGACAGGACTCAGCTTTCCTCAGAAAGTGCCAGTGATGACAACTGTGGTAAAACAGAGAGCACAACCCAAGCCCACAGTGAGCCACAACTCCTGAATGGTTCTCCTGCCCTGCAGCTCACCTGAAGCAGGCAGGCTCTGCTCACAGGGCTGACATTTCAATTGCTGCTTTGTTATGTGCAGCTTTTGGGGGAGGCTTTTTTGCCTTTTTGTTTTCACCTTTCAAGGAAAGTGAGCAAGAGAGGTCTGCATTCCCCAGAGCAATGTTTGAATGCCTGGGTAACTGATTCTGCACACACACACACACTCCTTAAATGACAGCTAGGACTCTGTTTTTCCCATGGATGAAAGCTGAAGTTTCATCATTTCGAGCAGGCTGGGAAGAGGTGGAACATTAACCCCGCTGACAAAGTGCTGTGAGAAAGCTCACCTGGTCCCCCACACATCTTCACACAGACACAGAGGAGGATACTCAGGGAGGATGTTAACTAACCTCACAACCCCACTGGGCCTCTCTACCAAAGCCAAGACAGAGGTTTTAAAACACAGTCAGAACCTGTCAAAACATTTTTGCCTCGTGGGGTTTTATTTCCCCCCCCCCGCTAATGTTAACCTGAGAGATATTCTATAAGCTCTTTGCCTTCTGCTGGCCTAATGGCAGAGGGAAACAAAACACTCAGGCTTTCCTCTCCCCTGTAAATTTGGTGATCTGACCTGTCAGACCAATTACTCTTCAAGACACTTCACTCATTTTCCCCCTGGAACTCCCCCTTCCCAAACCAGGCTCTTGGGAAAGTGACCTCTGCTGCAGCACGGGGGAGACTGGGGAGAGGTTTTCTTCCTGGTGAGATTGATTGCACGGCATTCTCAGACCACACAAGCTTTTGTTTCTGAGCAGGCTGCCCCCAGGACATCCCTCAGCTCCCGGCTCAATGCAGCACTGCCTGGGGTTGCAGCGTGTGTGTGTTTCTGTGCTCTGGCAGTCAGTGACTCCAGCTCACCACCACACAAGGCTGAGCTTTCTGAGCCACCTTACAGGATGTTTCCATGCACACACACACACATCATTCACATCAACTCCTCTTTGTTAGAGACATTCCAATGAGCTCCCAAAAGCAGAGATGGCTTTGCTGTCTGCGTTCTGCTGCTAACAAAGGCAGCTTTGTCCCAGCAGAAATGGCCTTGTCATGCTCCAGGAGCCTACCCTGGTGTGCTGGAGAGTTTCCACTGAACATGTTCTAAGTCAAAGTTCCCTTGATAGCAGCTTTAAGCAGTTTTGACTGAAGATAGCATTTTTATCAGTTCATGGTCACCAAGCTTTTGCCTGAGCACCCAAACTCACTGGTGCCCAGCTGTTGCATTTCTAAAAGGCAAGGCTGCTTAAAATCCAACCCTACAGCCAGATGCCTACTTTCAGTAGAGTTTTAGAACACGAAGTTGGAGTTTGCTGCCTTGAAAGACCTTGGAAAGGGTAAGTGATAGAAAGAAGCCTTCCCTCTAAAACAACAAAAAAAATCACTTTCACTGCTGTACACAAATGAGGCTGCAGAGAGCCAGCACCAAGCTTTGTTACAGCTCCACAGTATTGCATAACTGAGGAAATAAAATATGTTTTCATTTAAGCTTAAAAAGAAGTTCTGAAGGCTGTTTTTACTCCAAGTTATAAAAAACACAAGCTCTTAAACCATTAGACTTTCCAGACAAGAAAGACTATGATAATTTTAGGCTCCTATGGTAGTTTTCCATCTTCTTCTGGGCCTCCTTTCCCCCCCTCTCCCTCCCACTTCCTCTGAGGACTATTAAATCAAAAGGGTTGTAAGAATTCCCCTAAAAATATTGCTCTCCCCACCCCCCTCTCTGCTTCCAGTGTTTGAAGTGAGAAGTGCAGAAGAGGCTGTAATGGTCTGGGAGGTTTGCTGAACACAGGGGAAAGCCAAGCCCACCCTACTCACACAGCTGCCCTGTGTGGTCAGCTGTGTCTTAACAGCACCAGGCCAAGGGCTGCAGAGTAGTTAAACCTTTCGTCAAAGCTTTCACTTCTATTAAGCTAGCTAAAACCATGGCACTGCCCTCTAACATGTGATGGTTCTGGGATACCAGCATGTGTCTAGCAAAAGTGGGCTTGTGATACTTTGCTGTTAGAGTTCACATTTCCTGTGAGGAGAAACCTTTGCCAAGCACTGCTCCTTGGGGAGAAAAAAAAAAGGCTTCAGACAGCATCCAACTGCTGGCAAAAGACCTCAGCTGTGTGAGGGAGAGAGAAACAGAAGGAACAAGAGGATGGAAGAGAGAGGTATACTGACCAAGTCCAAATACACATCTCCTACACAGCTCCTACATTCAGGTTGCACTTGACCCCAATGGATTTAGGAATCAGTATCAGGAACAGTGTGCATCATCAGGAGCAGGGAGGTCATTCTGCCCTGTGCTCAGCACTGCTTAGGTCACACCTTGAGTCCTGGGTCCAGTTCTGGGCTCCTCAATTTAAGAAGAACATTGAGACACTGGAAGGTGTCCAGAGAAGGGCAACAGAGCTGGGGAGGGGTCTGGAGCACAGCCCTGGGAGGAGAGGCTGAGGGAGCTGGGGTTGCTCAGCCTGCAAAAGAGGAGGCTCAGGGGAGACCTTCTTGCTCTCTCCAACTCCCTGAAGGGAGGTTGCAGCCAGGTGGGGGTTGGTCTCTTCTCCCAGGCACCCAGCACCAGAACAAGAGGACACAGTCTCAAGCTGTGCCAGGGGAGGTTTAGGCTGGAGGTGAGGAAGAAATTCTTGCCAGCAAGAGAGATTGGCCCTTGGGATGTGCTGCCCAGGGAGGTGGTGGAGTCCCCATCCCTGCAGGTGTTTAGTAAGAGCCTGGCTGAGACCCTTGGTGCCATGGTTTAGTTGATCAGATGGTGTTGGGTGATAGGTTGGACTGGATGATCTCAAAGGTCTTTTCCAGCCTGGTTAATTCTATTCTATTAGGCTTTCACATGTGTGCTCCACAAAACCAACTCTTGCTACTCCATCAGCTTCAGAAGGCAAAGTCTAGATGCTGCACAGCAGATGTAAAATTCCACAGGCTGTGTGGGGATGCAGAGGAGCAGAAGGCAAGAGAAGCCATGACCATAACTGGGAACATGAAAGCTGAGAAAGTCCCCAGTGGTAAATGTGGGTTTTAATGCTAAAGAATTCAGAGCATTGATTTCTGCAAGGAGAAAACCAGGGGGACAGAAGGGACCCAACCAAACAGAACAAGAGCTGTCCAGGTGGGAAAGGCTGACTCCAGAAATAGGCCAGCAGCTGACAGCCAAGCCACCAAGCCCCATTTCTGACTTGAGCTGTCACTATTCTGCTCACAGTTCAGGTGAGGTATGTGTGAAGCTTGTGCAGTGTTATGGTTTAGATCAATCAGTATCCTAACTGGGCCAGCTGCATCTTTTAGCCATTGTGCTGGACTCCAACTGCCAACAAGGAGCAGCACTTTGATGGCTTTCAGTTCTGCAGATCGCAGCCATTCACCTGCTTGATACTGCTATTAGCCAGGGCAGGAAAGGAAGGAGCCATAAAGCAAAGCCTCATTCAACAACCCTCCTGCAGCACTGGTGGTGGCCCTGAAAGCACAGCAAGCACACACATCTCTGTGTGCTGGGATCAAACTATGCTGGCAGCAATCATCACCAGGAGCTTTTCAGCATTTGAACACACCTGCCAAGCTTTCCTTTTCATTAGGCACTGGTTTACTGTGTCCACTCTTCTTGTTTGTACTGAAGAAACTGACCAAAAGCCCAGCTCAGCAGCTGTGTCTGTACCACAAATCCCAGTCTGGGGTTGCACGGCGCTGCCCCCAAGCAGTGGAACCCTCTGCTGTCGACACTGACCACACCAGGCTCAGGCAGCACACCAAGTACTGCAGAAAGTAAACACCAATTCCCTTACTGAGGAGAGCACTGGCAAGAGTCAGCCCTGCAGGGCAAGTACAAAACCCTTGCTCAATTTAACAGTTTAATAAGGGCAGACCAAACTTAGCTTGCTGGATGGTAAGGGGAGCTATGAAAGCTGGATGTACCAGCTGCGAAGAGGAGCTACGAATGCTGATCTATCAACATGTGGCTGAGGACCTGGTGGGTTTTGAGAGAAGCTGATTTCTCCCACACTTATGTTCTTCTCTCCCCTGGTTAATTCTGAGACAGCAGTGCCCGTGCCTATCCCAAAGGTGAGCTCACACACAGCAGCAAGGTGAGCCCACCAAAACCCCTGCAGTGTTGTGCTTACCCTCTTCCAGCCAGCACGACACTTCGGGAAGAAATGGCTGCTGCTCTGAAACACTCACTTCAGATCCCAACTAAGAAACCTGCTTTGCTGTTCAAGCAGGTGCTAGGCCACTGAGCAAACAGCTCCAGCTCAGCTACCTGCAAGCTCTCCTTCCTCAGTCCAGCCAGAGCAGTAAGCAACTGTCCAAGCTGATAAAAATGACGAGGAAAGACGAGGGAAAGGCTGAGGGCCTGAACACCTTCTTTGCCTCAATCTTTAACAGCAAGGCAGGAGGAGTTCAGGACGACTGGGCTCCTGAGCTGGGGGATGGGGTCAGGGAGCAGTGTAATGCCCTGGATATCCATGAGGAATTAGTTCAGGACCTGCTGAGCCACTTGGACACTCACAAGTCCATGGGGCCGGATGGGATCCACGCTAGGGTGCTGAGAGAGCTGCAGAGGAGCTGCCAAGCCGCTCTCCATCATTTTCCTCCAGCCCTGGCTCACCGGTGAGGTCCCAGGTGACTGGAAACTGGCCAGTGTGGTCCCCATCCACAGGAAGGGTCGGATGGAGGAACCTGGAAACTCCAGGCCTGGCAGCCTGACCTCAGTGCCTGGGAAAATGATGGAGCAGATTATCCTGGCAGCAATCACTCCGCACTCCGCACCTGCAGGATGGCCAAGGGCTCAGGTCCAGCCAGCATGGATTTAGGAAGGGCAGGTCCTGCCTCTCCAACCTGATCTCCTGTTCCTGATGGAGGCCAGGATGCCATTGGCTGCTGGAGGGCAGAGAGGCTTTGCAGAGGGACCTCGACAGGCTGGACAGATGGGCAGAGGCCAAGGGCAGGAGATTGAACACATCCAAGTGCCGGGTTCTGCACATTGGTCACAACAACCCCATGCAGTGCTACAGGCTGGGGTCAGAGTGGCTGGGGAGCGGCCAGGCTGAGAGGGACCTGGGGGTACTGGTTGATTGTAGGCTGAACATGAGCCTGCAGTGTGCCCAGGCAGCCAAGAAGGCCAATGGCATCCTGGGCTGCATCAGAAACAGTGTGGCCAGCAGGAGCAGGGAGGTCATTCTGCCCCTGTACACTGCACTGGTTAGGCCACACCTTGAGTACTGTGTCCAGTTCTGGGCCCCTCAGTTTAGGAAGGAGGTTGACTTGCTGGAGCGTGTCCAGAGAAGGGCAACAAAGCTGGGGAGGGGTTTGGAAGACAAGCCCTATGAGGAGAGGCTGAGGGAGCTGGGGTTGCTTAGCCCTGGAGAGCAGGAGACTCAGGGGTGACCTTATTGCTCTCTACAATGGAGGTTGTAGCCATGCAGAGGTTGGTCTCTTCTCCCAGGCAGCCAGCACCAGAACAAGAGGACACAGTCTCAGGCTGCGCCAGGGGAGGTTTAGGCTGGATGTTAGGAAGAAGTTCTATACCGAGAGAGTGATTGCCCTGTGGAATCGGCTGCCCGTGGAGGTGGTGGAGTCACCTTCATTGGAGGTGTTCAAGAAGAGGCTGGATGGGGTGCTTGGTGCCACGGTTTAGTTGTTTAGTTGTTTAGGTGGGTTGTATTGTATTGTATTGTATTGTATTGAGGAGGGTTGGATTGGTTGATGGGTTGGACACGATGATCTTGAAGGTCTCTTCCAACCTGGTGTGTATTGTATTGTAGTGTATTGTATTGTATTGTATTGTATTGGCCTTCAGCTGCTGTCAACCAGTACCCCCAGGTCCCTCTCTGCCTGGCTGCTCTCCAGCTACTCTGACCCCAGCCTGTAGTACTGCATGAGGCTGTGGCCAAAGTGCAGCACCTGGCACTTGGACTTGCTAAATGCCACCCTGCTGGACTCTGCCCATCTGCCCAGCCTGGCAAGGTCCCTCTGCCAACGCAAATGCTAACACTAAAGAGTATTTGTGTGTCCTGCATTTCATTACTTGCTATTTTGAGTACCAGCAATCACTCCTCAGGCCCCAACTGTGGAAATCATACTGCAAAGCACAGACACTGATCACTTCTTGGATGTCTCTTTTCAATGCACAGTGCCACTTACTTCTTGCTGGCTTCATAGACATCAGTGATGTTGGAGAAGAGGTGGTGGCTCTCTGTTTTGGTCATTGTGAGGCTCAGCTCCCTGGAATTTTTAAACATCCGGATCAGAATCTCCAAGCTCAGCAAATAAGAATGCTCAGAAGAAATCACTTCAAATATGGCCTGCAAAGTGGAAGGGGGAGGGGGAAAGAAACACTTACTATTGGCCAGGCTGCTGCTAGTTTGTCATGCAAATGGGGAGGCGAGGTGCAAGGGTACTGCATGTAAGCTGGAGATTACAAGATGTTCACTTCCATGGGAGTTGCATCATTTACTTATTTCTAAGTGATTTAACACCAGGAAAATACAAACACTTAACCCCTCCTCTGTATTCAGACTTCTCTATTGCAGTCAAGAGTTTGAAGCCAAAACACCAAGTGTGCTCATGCCCCATTCATGCTCCTGAGAGGTGGTTTTGGGGGTTGTGGTTTCATTTAAATCCCAACCCCAGCACATTTCCTGTGGTCCAGCTGGAAGCCTCTCATCTGCCTCACTGCTGGGAGCAACTAGTGTCTGCTTTTGCTCTTTTTAAAGAGAAGCTGCTCAATTATTTACTTGGCTAACAGAACTCTGCTTGCCCAAGCACCTGCAGAAAAGCAAAACCCTTTGCAAAACTGAGGGCTTGGCCATAGCTCAGCAGTGATCCCTTTGATACTTCTACAAGCCAGGCACAGAGAAGCTGAGCTCTCTGCAGCAGGGACAAAGCCTGCAGACAGGAGGTGTGGCAGTCACTGTCCCCTTCAGTGATGAGTGACCAGGTTCCAGTGCATTCCCCACTTCCCACAAATAACTTCTCTGTGTTATCAGCCTCCCACTTAAAAAGCAGCCACTCTATTTCCACCAGCTGGCTGAGGTACAAAGCAAACCTGGACTTTGAAATCTAGATACTTCTCCACTGGGTTTTCATCTCCTGTGGAAACCTAGTCAGCTTTTGGACACCTTTCACCTCTCCAGGCTCTATTTGCTGTTAATCTGCTGGGGTTTTCTCCCACTATTTTAATGAACCCTTTTGTCAGGAGCTCCACCAAGTCCCCTTTGTCATCAATGCTGCCATCCAGGCACTGCTGAGAGAGACTAATGCCATCAGCAGAGGCAAAAAAAACTTTGTTCTCAATGCAACTCCAGTTACTGCTTGCATCTTTAATTGCCTTAGTTATCTGCCACTAACTTCTCCAAGCATTCTCAAAGGAGAAAGCTGTACTTGAAATGCAACCGTGGAGATCTGTGTATTTAGAAGGGCCAGGGCCTGAGGCTCTGCACACATCAGGAGAGGAGACAGAGGGTCTCACAGCTGCCAGGCCTCAGGAAGAGTTCACTCAGCTGCTCAGATGTGTGTGCTCTAGAGGAAGCCTGCTCTCCCAGCACCAGGTACACACAGAATCACTGAACAGTTCTGGCAGGAAAAGACCTTTAAGATCACTGGAGTCCAACCATTCTCTAACTCCAGTGAGTCCATTGACACTTAATCAAGGTAGAACACAAACAAATCTGTTTTTCTGCAGTGACAATACACTGTGATGGCAAAAAAAGAGTCTAATAGCTTCTGAAAAGCCATTTAAAGTATAGAGAGCAACTGATAACAGGCAATTTAAAAGAAATAGAGCAAAAGCAAGGCTTGGCAGTACAACTACATCTTAAAAGTGTTTATTTAGGTTCCCTCTGAAAGGATGAGCCTCTAATATTCAAATTTTAAAACCCTCAGGCTTGAAAACATTTTTTGGTGGCATTAAAGGTTTTACATTTAAAAGGCATCCAAGGAACTTGTACTCTTTGAAGGGATGTAAATATGACTCCAGGAAACACAGACTGAAGGCTCCTAAAGGATATGACTGAAGTAGATGCCTCGTGTCTGAGCTTCCCAGCAGGAGACAGCAGAGCAGAACACATGGCCCAAGCTGCTGCACAGCCTCTTCCCCCCAAAAAAAGTTGAAGAGAGTGTAGAAATGGAGCATTAAGCAAAAAAACATCCCCATCTGTTGTCTAAACCTCATGTATGCAATGCAAGACATTCCTATCTCATGTCTAAAGACAACAGCTGCAGGTCACAGCTCAATTTGTATTTGATGCCTGCCACCCACATCTGTGACCTTCACAGGTCTGACTGGGCTGTAGTCACTGAGGTGTGTCCTGAAGTGAAATGAAGGCAGTGGAACAAGTTACCATGGGGCAGGTAATGCTGCAGTGTTTCCATGGACAAACACTTGGGTTTCTCTAGGGAAGGACATACCTCCAGAAGTGCAGGTATGTAGCTGGCTAGGTCAGGCTATTCTGTTCAACACCTCTCATTCATTTTGATATAGCCCCTGTAAGTGAGGAAGGAGGGTAAAGCAGATACAGTGGACAAAAGGAGCAGAGAGGAAGAGGAAAGCAGAGAAGGAGCACAGGGGAAACAAAGACAGAGAGAAAAGATAACTACATGAGTAACTGCTGCTGCTGTCTGTGCTGTAACCTACTCCCTTTCAGCGTGAAAGGCAAAGGTTAGTTACACCACAGTGCTGCAGTGTTCACCACTGTTCACAGCATTAGTTACAACTCAGGGCTCTGCAAGAGCTCTCTTTGTTCCTCGCTGCCTTTAAAAATTCATGTGCCACCTCCTGCCCTGCGCAAGCTCCAGGTTAATCTTACACCTCCCCTGGTTCACTGCTGCCGCTGTGGGAGCCAGCACAGCCAGGAAGCACTCCTCCAGCAAGGAGGCTGGCAGGGCAGCTGTGGCAGGGACTTGTGCACAGCAGCCACAGACAGGTTTTGTTTATTTATTCTCCCCCGGGGAGAGCAGACATTTCACTCTAGGACAGGAAGCAGTGTGATGAACTTGTGTCCTTATCAACAAACAGAGTACTCCATTAGGCATGCAGTGCATCCCTGAACCAGCAGCAAGACAGAGTGTGTTACTTCAAGAGTACCTCCTGTCTTTTCTTTCCTCCTGGCTGATGGCTTCTGACAATCCATTCTTCTTTACCTAAAAACAAAGCAAACAAAATTGTTCACATCTCCTGTAGAAGAATGCAACTTAAAAACCAGGGCTATCAAAACATCACACTTAAAAAAACCCAGAATCAGCTGAAGAATCTGTCCAGCTCTTAAAGACAGCAAGGAACCAGCAGCAATAAACCCCAGAAGTCAATAGTGTCTCTCATGTCGCTTGGCAAAAGAACCAAGTAATTTCATTAAAAACTAGCAGGAGACACACACACAGAACTACTGCTGCAAAAGCAGACACAGCTGAATCCTCCTGCACAACCCCCATGGATTTTACACACACACACACACACACACAAGCATGAAAACTGCTCCCTCCTTTCAAGTTAGATTTCCAACACGTGGACGTCACAAGGTTCATTTTCTGAGTAAGCCTGAAAAATCTCAGTGCTGTCATTTGTTAAGCATAGTTAAAGGCACAGAGAAACTGCCCAGACAGGGAGTTTGTTGGCCAAAAAACTACAGGGTAAAGCCTGAGCTCCTCCAGAAAGCAGACATGGCAAAGTCCCATGTCAATACCCTTGTTATTGCCATCCTCAGCCCCATGATGAGCTGTCTCCCAGCTCTGCAGCCCACAGCCAAATAGGCCCAGATGAGCTTGCCCCAGCTCTCCAAATATAACCATCCTGAGCTCCAGTCACAGCCTCATTTCCCACACTGCTGGAAATACCTCACATAAAACCTGACCAGAAGCTAAATTGAGACTTCTGGAGTTGGGGTAGTACCATCTGAAGAGCTGCAAACTTGTCAATCAAAATAAGTACTACGACACCTTACATTTTGGGAGGGAAAAGATCCACAAAATGGTTTGGGTTGGAAGGGACCTTCAAGATCATCTAGTTCCAACCCCCCTGCCACAGGCAGGGACACCTTCCACTAGCTCAGGTTGCTTAAGGTCCCATCCAACCTGGCCTTAAAACACCCACTAGGGAGGGGGCATCCACAACCT
The DNA here is from genome assembly GCA_015227895.2 of Colaptes auratus. Lineage (NCBI taxonomy): Eukaryota > Metazoa > Chordata > Aves > Piciformes > Picidae > Colaptes > Colaptes auratus. Next base: position 29,682,497 of record CM026889.1, on the reverse strand, counting down.
CCCTGGGCAGCTTGTTTCAGTGTCTCCCCACCCTCACTGTCAAGAATTCCTTTCTAACATCCATGTCTACTTCTATCTATCCAACATCCAGCTTCCAGCTGTGCACAGCCAAACCTTTAGCCAAGAACTCCTCTAGCCAAAGACTTGCTGTGCCTTTGGCTGCACAACCATCAGACACTCACCACCGACAGCTGACTCCACGTCGACCTCAGAGGCTTATAGCGAAAAACAACCTTCTCATCTGATTTCTGCTCTCGGGGCTCAGACTCTTCATCAGAATCGATGTCCAGTGCTTTTTCTTTATAGTTCTGGTACAACACAGCATTTTCTGTAAACAACAACAGTATGGCATTAATGGCTGCAAAGTTTGCTTAGCATTTAAACAATGAGAGAAGCCGAAGCGTGCATGTGCCGCTCGCGAGCGCCAGGAGACAAAGACAGCATCTTGTTTAGGGTGGACAATGGTGCAGTGCAGCAACAATGGATCCCTGTACCACCACCGAGGATCCACACTGACTGAATTAAAGAACAGATGTGGGCTTTGTTGAGGAAAAAGCAGAAAACAATTTTTTTCCTTCCTTGGTTTGCTGTGTGATGCTTCAGCAGCAGCCAAGGATTTCAAACCGGGAGACGCGTGGCGGCAGAGCAGGCACTGATGCGGAGCTCTGGCTCTTTTCACCTCCAAGACCATCAGGAACCCACCACCCATGCCAACTTTGCTTCCATCAGCTTTAAATACCATCTTCACACCTCAGGAAATGATCCAGATTCCAGAAATGGGAGGTCAGAATTAGAATCATAGAATTGTCAGGGTTGGAAGGGACCTCAAGGATCAGCCAGTTCCAACCCCCCTGCCTCATGGCACAGGGACACCTCACACTAGATCAAGTTGCTCAGAGCCACATCCAGCCTGGCCTTAAAAACCTCCAGACAGAAGCTTCAAAAGCTTGTTTCAACAAACATGAGGCCTATGAACCCTCAGACAAAACACCCCCCAGAGGCTCCAGTGCTGCCAGCAGGAACTCAGCTCCACCAGCAGCAAAGGAACTTAGGTGTGCTCACCACCTCCCAGCTTCCCTGACCACAGACCCTTCTCAGAAGCAGACAGGACAGAGAAATCCAAGTGCAGAATAACCTACAGAGGGATTAAGCTGTCAAGAAAGCAAACCCTAAAAGGTATTTTAGGGATGGGCCAGGCTTTGGACAATATCCAATCTTCCCTTCCAAGACAAAGGGGAAAGGGTTTGGCTGCTTCATACAGTTGCAGCTCCTGAGGTCCCTCGCCAGGCTGGGTGCATCTGTCCCACTCCCACAGAGCACAGACAAGGTCTGGCCCTTTCTAGCTGATCCTTGGGATGTGTCCCTAGAGTTTAGATACTTCTAAGCCAGGAAATTGTGTGCAGCAATTGAATTCTGAGAGGCATTACAGAGAAAAATCATTAGCTGGGATCAGCCCAAGAGAGAAGAAAGCCATTGGAAGAGAATCTAGGAAACGTCACCAGGAGACAGTGTGAGAAAAGATGAACAAACAAGAGTGAGATTGGAGGTGATGAAAACACAACAGTGGGAAGTTCTGAAAATAGAAACAAGAGTTAAAGGAAGGTAGCAGCAGCAAAGATGACCATAAGGAGGCATTAAGAGAAAAGCCAGGAGAGTAGCAGTTATCAGAATGAAACTTCCACGGACTCACAGCCAGGGAAGGATTTTTCTTGTTGAAAGACTGGGGAAAGCAGCAAGCTTGGCCAAGCCCAGAATCAGTGAGAAACACACAAAAAAAGCAAATACAAGGACAGTGTTTCTCTGACACTTCAGCTTGAAGCCTAGGCAGCAAGAAAACAAAGGATTACAAAGTCAAAGAACTCACCCCAGCATTCTTGCCTTATGAGGGAAAGAAGAATCGCTGCATGCTCAGAGCCTGCTTGCTAGTGATGACCCCAAACCCATGAGCTGGTCCACAACAGCTCATCTTGCCCCTGGAAGGAGTCACAGGGAACAAGTCCCAGCTGGAGGAACACACCTCACCTGTCTAGCTCTCTGCTGTCTGGGCTGAGATAGACACATCAACCAGTTCATCTTTTAGGAGGGGCAGGTGTTGAAGCTGCAAAGAAGCCCTTCAAACCAAGCCCATTTTTAACCTGCCATTATATAGCCTTTAAACAGAATGTCTAATGCCAAAGCTCCTGTCCCACGTTTTCAGTGACAAGCAAGGTCCTTAGCCTTTGCCTATGGACAAAGGAAGCATGCAAAGGGACCCTGGCCCTTTATTTCCTTCGTGCCCCAGCATATTACCAAGAAAATGGCTTACCTTCCCCATCAAACGTCCCTTGTCCCTTCAGCATTTTCTTCTGGCGATTTTGACAAGAGAGAAACAAACACACATTAAAAGCAGAACACAAAATAACCAACTGTAGCAGCAATTTGTTTTGCTTGATGCTTAGGCACCAAATTAACAGCCCTTAATCCACAAGCTCCTGGCACTGGGCAAGTACTCACACCAACACCGCTTCATCACAGAAAGGGGGAAGCTGCTCTCTCTCACACACGCTATTCATATGTATTTGCCCCAAACGTGCTTCATTTTCCCTGTGCTTCACGAGGCCAGCAAGCCAACTTTACAAGAGTTCAGTGAACTTTCCAGCTCCCCCCACCGTCACTGGGCTTTTCCAGGAGGATGCACGACCCAGCAGCTGCCTCCTTCCACACAAAGCACTTTGCAAACTGGCGTTGGGAGAGCAAAACAAACCTTTGAAGTCAAACAGCTGTTTCACTGCAGCAAGTCACAGGGTCTGAGAAGTCGATTTGAAAATAAAAGCGCTACTAGCAAAAAGAGTTTTGTGTGTCGAGGACAGGACCTCCTCACGTCCTCCCCTTTCTAACCGCTGAAAAGTCTCTTGCCCAAACCAAACTGAAACCAGCCACCTTCCCACTCGGCACTCATTCACTCTTTGATTGCATTCCCTGTTTCACCCCTTGCAGCACTTCCACAAAAGCCTCCTCCAAACCCACGTTTTTTACTCTGGCTGAAAAGTGTCACGAAGTTGATAAATATTTAAGAACTACAGCACTGGCCCCTAGCCTGCAGTACTTAATTACACAACTCCAGGCAGCTCCCCCTCCCCCCAGGAATCTACCCAGATGCTTTCAAGTAACATCTCTGAACAGAAGGAAACCCAAAGATGACAATGTGGGACGTCCAAGATTATTTTCGGTTTAAATACATTAACAGTCAATATAAATCTACTGCTCCCCGAAGGGGTTACAGCCAAGAGTTAAACCCAGGCACTCTGCTTTCGTTTGCGGGCGACGGAACGAAGCTACGAAGAGATATCCCAAGTAGCCTCTATCGACTTAAAAATCTGGATCGTTAAAGCCAGCATAAAAAGTAACGCCTCAGGAGCACGACAGGAAAGTGGACTTTCTCCCCGTCTGTCCAGCAGGCTTGAAGGCAATGCCTTTTCTTTTCCCTGTTTACTGCTTTCTGGGAAACAGGTTTTAAAACGCTAACTCGATTGTGAAAGCAAACCTCGGTGCGCTGGGGAACCCAGCAGGAAATGCAAGCGTGGGGCTGCCACCAACACTGATTTCAATAGAACCACGTCCCTGACGCCTCCACCGCTGTATGTTGAAAACAACACTGGTAAGCGAGCTGCGAGACTCAGCAACTACGAAAAGTTTTGTGGTAGCAAAAAGGAAAAAAAAAAAACCCAAACCAACCAAAGCAACCCCAAACCTGTGTTTGTACTAAACAGGGAGATTGCAAATCGCACTCCTGCGAGGCTACACCATCCAAACCGGTGACACCGAGCAGCACAACTTACCTTTATCCTCCCCAGGCTGGAAAACTTCTCTTTGTCTTCCACAACCGCTTTAAGGACGGGCTGGGACATTCTGTTTTTTTTCTTAAAGTTCAAAGAGCTGTCGAAGTCCACGCCGCTCACCACGGCTCTGCGGTATGAGGTCGATCTCAGGCCTCGCCGCAGGGTCCCCGGGCTGTCCAGCTCGCCCTCGGCCTCCTCCTCAGCATCGGCCACTAAAGGCAGGCTGAGGCTCTCCACCATGCTGCGAACCTTCAGCACCCTCTTGCTGGTCTCCGCATTCTGGCCCCGGCTTTGCTCGTCACCTTGATTTCAGAAGCCAAGCCCTTGGGAATGATCTGCTGCGTGCCCACTTTGAGAGCGGCGGGGCTGTGGGTGCTCAGCACCACGGGCTGCTGCTCCGGGGGCTCCTCCTGCGGGGATGCCGGGCTCGAAGGGGTTACTCCTTCCTCTGGGGGCACGGCCCGGGACCCCGCGGGGGTCGCCGGCGGCATTTTCTCCGCTGGCCTGGCCAGCCGGCTGCATTGCGAGGGCAGCGCGGCCGCCTCGCCGTGCCCGGGGGATGGCGAGGGCTGCGGGCTGGCTGCAAAAGCGATCTGCTCCTGCTGCGGGGTGAGCGCGGACTGGCTGCAGATCCGCAGCGGGTGACCCGGCCGGCTTCCCGCCGAGGGAAGGGTGCCGTTGGCAGTAAGCCCCACAGAACCGTCCGAGACCAGAGCGAGCGGCTGGGAGCGCCGCTCCGGAGAGCCCGCGTTACGGGCTGCAGGCCGCACCTCGCCGTTGGACACCGACCCCTTGCCGGCGCTGAAAGGCGAGGGCCCCCCCCGCAGCGCTGCGCCGCCCGGGCAGGTGCTGACGGTGCCGGCGGGTTGAGTCACGGTGAAGGTGCACCTGTCCTCCACGGGGAAGTCGGTGAAAAGCACCCCGTTGGGGCTCTGGTACGACTGCGGCCGGGCTTTGCTCCAGGCGAGGGGCTGCGGCCGGGGGGTCGACCTCCTCTTCAAACGCGCCGCCGCCGCCTTCTCGTCGGTGAACAAGGCCTCGCCATCCATCGCCCGCTCCTCGGGCCCCGGCAGCGCCTCCCGCTCCCTGCAGCTCGGCGAAGGGGAGAAGCAGATGGCAGAGCGCTCGTCAGGCCGCGCCAGCCCCACCGGCGCCGGGCGATTGCGGCCCGGGCGGCGACGGAGGGGCGGCAGAAACACCCACGGCTCGCACCCGCCCCCAGCCCGCGCTTCCCGCCCGCGGCCTGGGGCTCCGCTACCTGCGAGGAGCCCGCGCTGGGCGGCCTGGAGAGGGGAGCGGAGGGGAGGGCAGGGCCCGTTCCCGGTCCGTCCCGGTCCCGCCCGCAGCGCCCCGGGCCTCACCTCATGGCAGCGCGCCCAGGGGCACGGCCGCCGCCTGCCTGCCACCACCTGCGGCTCGGCGGAGGAGCGAGGAGCTGCCCCTCCGCAGCGCTCCGCCACCGGCGCACCGCGCCGCTGCGCCACGCTGCCCCGCCACGGCCCGGCCCCGCCGCACGGCCACTCCCCTGCCCTCCGCCCCCAGGTAGCGGGCGGCGGGAAGGGCAGGGCAGGGCAAAGCAAAGCCGAGGCGGGAGCTGCCGGGGCGGCCCCGTCCCCCGCTTCCCGCCTGCCCCTCCGCCCGGCTGCGGGGAAACGGGAGCCAGGCGGAGCCGCTCGGGCCGCGGCGGGAGCGACTGAAGTCACACCGCGGCGAAGTTCGAACCAGTTTGCCGCGGTGCTGACAGAAATTGCTGCGCAGGGCGGGCCGGAGTCACATCCAGGCCAGCTCGGGGCGGTTTTGCCGGCCGTGCCATTCCTAATCGCGGCTGCCCTGGGTGTTTCGCACAGAAACCCTCCACGCAGGGAAAAGTTTATGTCCGTGGCAGGACTCTCCCCTTGCCCTGTGCCGCCTCTGAGCCTCTTCCAGCACCTGCTGCCCAGCGAGCGCCGGGGAGAGGGCAGTGGGGGCTGCTTTGCTCCCTGCTAACCGAGAGCTGGGGGAAAGGAGCAGCTTTTTTGGCTAGGAAAATAGGACATAAACTGTCAGTCTGCTGGGAATTGTGACAAACTGCATCACCCTGCAAATATTTGGCCTCAAAAAATTGTCCCCACCACAGCCCCTGGCAGTGCCAGGAGGGGACAGGCTCAGAGTCCCCAAATTAAGTTATCGCAGACACATCTGCTAACTGCTACGTGCAGCAGTAATTGCCACACAGCCTCCTCACCTTCTTCTCCACAGTTACAAATTGTCTCCACCTGTGTTTGAGAAGCCATCCTCGGAGTCCAGAGCGTTTAGCCTGGGTAGTTCTTTCGCTCCACTATTAAATGCCACGTTGGATGCAAAGGTAAAATATCATTCAGAATGCTTTGCTAGTGTTGAAGCAGACCGCGATTATCTGCCAGGCTCCCCTGCAACGCATCAAACATCAAATCCAGGTGGGATTTCTGCCCGTGTCGTGCATCCGATGTGGATCAGCGGGACAGAAGTACCTGCGATACCTGAAGATGCTTCTGGGAGGTTTGGAGCTTGGACAGCAAGGCACTGGAAAGCCATGCAGCGCTTCAATGTTCCTGCTGGTCCTGGCCTTCAACCTCGACTTCTCTGCCACCCAAAAGGGTGGTGAAGCATTTGGGTCATTTGCATTTCAGTGAACTCCAGGAAATGGCTGAGCAGCTATGCAGAGGGAAAGCTTTCTTAGGCTCCAGATGTTTCCTCACACCTGGCTGAGAGGGCACTTTGCTTTCATCCCCGGCAAGAGGCACAGATGATTTCTCCACAGGCTTCAGCTGAAAGAGAGCGACACAAAAAGCTTTGCTGTGGAGACTGAGCCTGCAGCACACCAAGCAGTAGAGGGTGGCTGAGGCCTCGCTAGTGGAGCCCTGCCTTCATCTTAGGAGGCCTCAGAGGGCTTGCTGGGGGGTTGCAGGAGGGGGTTCTAGGGGGTGAATTTGGGCTGGAGTCAAATGGGGGGTTGTAGGCGATGTAGGTTCTGGGGGATGCTTTGGGTCTGGAGACCAACTGAGAAGTTGTAGGAGAGGGTTGTGTGGGGGTGCAGAGCTGGCCCTGTGCTGCCCGGCTGTGACACAGATGGTTCCTAAGAGCAATGAGAGCCCTGTCCCCAGGGTGGAAAAAGCCCAGGGATGCAGAGAAGTGCTGCAGTCACTATGGATGGTAGGAGCAGGGGAGGCTCATTCCCCCAAGAGTGTCCAGCCAAAAAAACCCCACTGGGTTTCTGCTTGGCAGATGCCAAATCTTCTTGAATCGGTACTTAGGCACTCTGAAAGCTGAGGTGATGATCCTGTTTCCCCCAAGAAAGGGATTTCATTAGAGAAGTGTCCCAAAGAGAAGGGCTGTCATCAGACTTGGTGGCACATTGTACTGCAGGGCTACTAACCAATCCCCAGCCACACACCTGAGTGTGGAATGAGAGGAGACAGAACCAGGGTAGCCTTGCAGGGGTTGTAATCCTCTGGTGCACCAACACATGCCTGTTGTGCACATTTCCCAGCTCAAGCTCAACACAATAACTTGCTTGGTTACAAGCAGGCACCCACTTAAGCTCCTGGCTCAACCTGAAGGTCCAAGGGGAAAAAAACCCAAACCATAAAGTACTGGTTGGGTTTGTAATTGTTCTCTCCAGGCTTGCAAGAGTTCATCTATCACTGAATTAAATAACTAAATAAATAAATGCTTTAATACCTTTTTTTAAGGTGTAAAAAGAAAATATTAATGCTAAGCCTGATGAGTAAGAAGTAAACAATCAGAAGTAATTAAACAATCAAATCAGAAACTGGAGAAGAGCTAAGAGCCAACCAGTTGTACATGCACATAAACTTCACCCTGTACCCAGCACTGGTTAGGCCACACCTTGAGCCCTGTGTCAAGTTCTGCCCCCCTCAGTTTAAGAAGGGCAGTGAGACTATTGAACATGTCCAGAGAAGGGCAACAGAGCTGGGGAGGGGTCTGGAGCACAGCCCTGGGAGGAGAGGCTGAGGGAGGTGGGGTTGCTTAGCCTGGAGAAGAGGAGGCTCAGGTGGGGATTGGTCTCTTCTCCCAGGCAGACAGCCCCAGAACAAGAGGACACAGTCTCAAGCTGCCCCAGGGAGGGTTTAGGCTGCAGGTGAAGAGAAAGTTCTTCCCAGAAGGATTAGTTGGCCATTGGGATGTGCTGCCCAGGGAGGTGGTGGAGTCCCTGTCCCTGGTATTCAAAAAGGGATTGGATGTGGCACTCGGAGCCATGGCTTAGTTGTCAGGAGGTGTTGGGTGACAGGTTGGACTTGATCTCTGAGGTGTTTTCCAACCTTATTGATTCTGTGATTCTGTGATTCAGATGGAACCTTAACTAGAAAGAGAATTACTTCTCCCATTTATTGCTCAGCTTTCCATATGCAATACAATACAATACAATAAACCAGATTGGAAGAGACCCTCAAGATCATCGCGTCCAACCCATCAACCAATCCAACCCACCTAAACAACTAATCCATGGCACCAAGCACCCCATCAAGTCTCCTCCTGAACACCTCCAATGATGGTGACTCCACCACCTCCCTGGGCAGCACATTCCAATGGGCAATCACTCTCTCTGTATAGAACTTCTTCCTAACATCCAGCCTCAACCTCCTCTGGCGCAGCCTGAGACTGAGACTCTTGTTCTGGTACTGGCTGCCTGGGAGAAGAGACCAACCTCTGCCTGGCTACAACCTCCCTTCAGGTAGTTGTAGAGAACAATAATGTCACCCCTGAGTCTCCTGCTCTCCAGGCTAAGCAACCCCAGCTCCCTCAGCCTCTCCTCATAGGGCTTGTCTTCCAAACCCCTCCCCAGCTTTGTTGCCCTTCTCTGGACACGCTCCAGCAAGTCAACCTCCTTCCTAAACTGAGGGGCCCAGAACTGGACACAGTACTCGAGGTGCAGCCTAACCAGTGCAGTGTACAGGAGCAGAATGACCTCCCTGCTCCTGCTGGCCACACTGTTCCTGATGCAGGCCAGGATGCCATTGGCCCTCTTGGCTGCCTGGGCACACTGCAGGCTCATGTTCAGCCTACAATCAACCAGTACCCCCAGGTCCCTCTCTGCCTGGCTGCTCTCCAGCCACTCTGACCCCAGCCTGTAGCACTGCATGAAACTGCTGAGGGGCTGGATAGAGCTGCAGCATGTTACTTAACTCATAAATCCTGATTATTAATAACTGAGCTAATCAGCTTGTACAGGACTATTTTCTTACACACAGTTGTTAACTGGGATGCAATTATGAGGGTAATTTTGGTTTGTGAACCTCTGGGTTCAGTCTCATGCACAGTAGGGGGGAAAAAATAAAAGCCTTACAATGAAATTGCCCTCAGAAGAAAAGTAAAATGGATTCCAGAATAATTTAAGAGAAGGAAGAAATTTAAGTGTGGTTATTAACTCCCCATGCAAAGCAAACTCCCGGGGTAAAATCAGTGAGGTGCTTTCCTAGTAGCCAGCAGGACCAGGGAGTGGATTCTCCCTCTCTGCTCCACTCTGCTGAGACCACACCTGGAGCTCTGTGTCCAGTTCTGGAGCCTTTGTGCCAGGAAGGCTCTGGAGGTGCTGGAAGGTGTCCAGAGCAGGGCCACGAGGAGGAGCAGAGGGCTGGAGCTGCTCTGCTGTGAGGACAGACTGAGGCAGTTGGGGTTGTGCAGGCTGGAGAGGAGAAGGCTCCCAGGAGACCTCATCGTGGCCTTCCAGGATCTGAAGGGGGCTACAGGAAAGCAGGGGAGGGACTTTTGAGGGTGTCAGGGAATGGCAGGACTGGGGGCAATGGAGCAAAACTAGAAGTGGGGAGATTCAGATTGGCTGTGAGGAAGAAGTTGTTCCCCAGGAGGGTGGTGAGAGCCTGGCACAGGCTGCCCAGGGAGGTGGTAGAAGCCTCCTGCCTGGAGGTGTTTGCAGCCAGGCTGGCTGTGGCTGTGAGCAGCCTGCTGTGGTGTGAGGTGTCCCTGCCCATGGCAGGGGGATTGGACCTGGCTGATCCTTGAGGTCCCTTCCAACCCTGACAATCCCATGACTATGCAAGAAGGAATGAGACTCTTACTGTCTCACGTAAGCACTACCAGAACAGGAGTGACAGAGGTCACCACAAGCTGCTGTTAAAGGACTCATTTCTGGAGAAGGTTATGAGACCTTCCAAGTTGGTCCAGTGACTGTGTGACCCATCTGAATTTTGAAGGAGAACTGTGGAACTGAGAACTTGTTCCCTTCATCTCCAGTTTGCTCACACACCTTGTTTTCCCAGTTCTAGGATTCCACAGTGGATTTCATCTCGGTGCTCCTGAAAAGATCCTTTCTATAGGAGAGCAGCTAAGAAAAAGGCTGTGAAAAATGAGGACAAACTCTTTTAAACTGCTTCCTATAGTTCTTAAGATGTTGCTATTTAATCAGTTCAGCAGGAAGACAAGGTACTTCAAACACTTGCTAACAAAAGGATTGAAGCCTTGCTTGCCATAGCTGAGGACATTTGGTGGTTGCTATTAGAAACTAAAGAAAGCTTTGGGAGCCTGCAAAAACATGTCTCTGCAGTTAAAGGATGCTATTTTCTCTCTGCTTGCTCTTCATTCTCTTCCTTTGTCTGCATGTGGCAGGGAAAATGCCTGAACAAGTGACAAGAGGAAGAGAGGAGCATGACTCTGGGCCTGTCTACAAAAAGCTGCTTCTGGGAAGTTTGGGGTTTTCTTTTTCAGAGGAATGAGCATTCTGCTCATACAGAAATAAAGCAAAAATAACTGGAGAACCACAGTGTTCCTGCTCTGCTTTCTTAAGGACAGCTCCTGGGGGGCTCTGAGTCCTGCTGCCCTTCTCTGCAGTTGGAGCAGGAGCCACCTGCCCTGCAGCTCCTTTCAGGCTGGGGCTCTCCAGCCTCTCTGTGCCGCTGGACTTTGCAGTCTGCCCTGCAGCTCCCAGTGAAAGGAGCTCCCACTTCCCCACTGCTGACCCTCCACACCACTCAGGCTCACTCTGAACTCACAGCCTCCCTAGAGGAGGCAGCTGGCAGAAGTGGAGGTCTGCAGAGCTGAATCTCTCAGGTGGATGTCCCTCAGCTCTCTTTAATGCCCTACCTGAACTGGGCTGGTTTCACACACGCAGGGAACTGATGCACCCGGAGTTCTGCCCCAGATTTGCCCTTTGCTGCATTGAAATGCTGGAATTTTATGACAGCCATGGCAACAGAGCCAGAAAATGGAAGCTTGTATCTCTTTTTCTCTAATGAGCTGAAACTCTCAAGTGTGCCTTTCCTCCTTAAATTCAGCTTTCCCACTTGTAGTCTCCACGTCCAGATTCCACGCTTCACTTGGCTCCTTGGCTGAGGCTCCTCAATGGAAACTATGCCCCAGTGTGTGTGTAACAGTGAGCTGCTGGCTCCCTGACAGGCTGTGGGGCTGTTCCTGACTACAAGCAGACCGTGAGTTGGTTGCAGGAGGACTGATTGGACCTGAACAAGGGGGAGATTGATAGAATTCCCCAATCTCTTGTGGAGAGGCTCCCATTTCCCCAGCCCCTTCCACAGGGCAGTGTGCTGTGCAGAGTGTATTGTCCAAATAATCAATAGCTGTTTATGTAAGACTGCTCCTGGCCTAAACATTTCCAAAACCTGGCACTCTCTCTCCTCTTTGAGCTATTAGAAGTGTTCTTAATTTGACTCTGAGCCCACTAATTAGCTCAAATACATTTTAATTAGTGGAATTTACTGTTGCTCTCTGTGCCAAAATGCAGCTATACAGCTTCCCTAAACCCCAATCTTCTGATGCTGTCTCCTCTCCTACACAAAGGAGATCTCCCTCTGTCCTTTGCAGATCTCCTGTCCAGCAGCCTGTGCTCAGTGAAAGCCACAGCAGAGGAGCTGGGTTTACTTCATACTTGATTATCTCTCCCACTGCAGCAGATACCAGGAGGTGCCTCCTGCTGCAGAAACAAAGCATGGGACGACCTCTCAACAGGCTGAGAGGACAACGTGCTTGCCCAGGTCTCAGTAAAACAAAGCCTGGCAGAAGCACAGCTGATGAAGCACATGGATTGCAGGGCTTGTAAATGGCACTTCTGGCAGCTGGACTTCTAGGACTGATGGGTGCTGTCATGAGGAAGACAAAGAAGGAGAGGGGGGATGTAAACCAGAGCATTGGAGGGGAGAAAAGAAAGGCTTTCAGCTGGATACCACAGCAAGCAAGAAGTGGGAAGGCTGAGAATTCATACAACATTTCTAATGAGACTAAAAAGAGAGGGGGGAAGGGAAGATGGGGGCAGAGACACTGAGCCAAGAACAGAATCCCAGAAGAGAGCACTGGAATCAAAAGGAAGGGGGGGGAGGAAAGAGAAAAGTGGCTGGACCAAGTGTGGCTTTGCCAAGGGCCTGGTGTCTGGAGCAGAGCAGCTCATGGGCTCTGCAGAAGCAGAGCTCTTGGCTGGGAGCGCTGCTGTTATCTGTGGAGCAAGTCCCCTCAGACAAAACAACCATTGGTGCTTCTCACCCGCCTCCAAAAAGTAATCACAGGCTAATTTTATCCCTGAAATCAAACTGAAGGTGATCAAGACCTTGGAGAAAGCATTCTTTCCAGAGAAGGCAGTGCTGGACCCAAAATAAGCAGAAACCTTGCCCAGCACAGCTGCTGTGGAGAGCAGGCAGCTTCAGAAACCTGAATCCGGAGCTCAAAGGCCTTTCAAGTGGCTCTGCAAAGGCTCTGTGTGAGGGTGATGTGAACACAGTCACACGCCCGGGCCTACAGCTGCAAACCCACATACCTTACCTACTTGGGAAGAGCTTTTACAAGCCAGAGCCTTCCTCAGAGGAGGAGGAGGGCTTGCCCAGCTGAGTTCCAGTGGCTTTGTAAAGGCCTTACAAGTACCTGGAGCTGGAAGCCAGCACGGCGCTCGCTTGATGGCTGTGGAAACAAAACCTGAGCTGCCCGGAGCGTGCCGGGGCAGCCCCTCGGACATTTCCGTGATCCATCAAGCTGAGCAGCAGCTGTGAGCAGTGCTGGGTTACAGCCAGGCTTGGGGGAGCTGGGAAGAGCCATCTGAGCTCACACACAGGCTGGGACTTCTCAGGGGTCTGATTTTACAGCCTCGGTGACAGCGCTCCGTGGGCTTCTGCACGATGAGAAGGTTGTGGTTGCAGCACTGCTCACATCTGACCGTGGTCTCACGGTGCTCTGGGGCTGTACTTTCACAGGCTTTTGTATGGAGGGGTTTCAGACATTGACCTATGCTCCTGTGGGGCATAGAGGGGGAAAAAAGGTAAGAGTGGCTCAAGGTTCACACACATACAGCAAGAATGTGTCCTTGCAGCTCTCAGAATATTTTGCCTGGCTCCACAGAGGTTGTGGAGTCTCCTCTGGAGACTTTCAAGATCCATCTGGATGCATTCCTGTGTGACCTGTGCTAGATCCTAAGGTCCTGCTCTGGCAGCGGGTTGGAGAAGAGAAGCCTCTGAGGAGACCTCATTGTGGCCTTCCAGGATCTGAAGGGGGCTCCAAGAAAGCTGGGGAGGGATTTTTGAGGGTGTCAGGTTGGGATAGGACTGGGGAGGATGGAGCAAAACTAGAAGTGGGGAGATTCAGCTTGGATGTGAGGAAGAAGTTGTTCCCCATGAGAGTGGTGAGAGCCTGGCACAGGCTGCCCAGGGAGGTGGTGGCAGCCTCCTGCCTGGAGGTGTTTGCAGCCAGGCTGGAGGTGGCTGTGAGCAACCTGCTGTGGTGTGAGGTGTCCCTGCCCATGGCAGGGGGGTTGGAACTGGCTGATCCTTGAGGTCCCTTCCAGCCCTGACAGCTCTATGATTCTGTCACAATGATCTCCAGAGGTCCCTTCCAACCCCTAGCATCCTGTGATCCTGTGATCCATCCTAGTGAGCTCTGTGCTGTTAAATGCACATCTCTGGGTTCATGTGTTGTCAAAGGGCTTTGTTGTATTCTTGTATTCAAAGTTGCTCAGGAGATGAAAGACAAATGAAGTGGCTGAAAATATTGTTAAATGCCATCTGAAAGCAAGAGGGGGAAAAAAGATGAACCTTTGTGCCATCAGAAAAGAGAATGCAAGCAGCAGTGTGTCTGTGACACTGTGAAGTGCTTCCCCTCCTTGTTTCTGTGTGTTCTTTCTCTCTTAACAACTGGACAAATAAGGAGAGAGATACTAACCTGTGCTGAGCCCCGAGTTAAGCTGGTACCTGTCAGCCCACCCCACTGCATGTGTTCACTGGATGGAGCAGAAGCAGTGGATGGTGCTACTGGTTTATTCAGTGACAAAAGACAGAAGGAAGGAGAGAACATGTTCTTCTGTCTGAGACAAAGAAGAACCACACAATGTTAGGGGTTGGAAGGGACCTACAAAGCTCATCCAGTCCAACCCCCCCTCCAGAGGAGGAGCAGCCAGAGCAGATCACACAGGAACACATCCAGGCAGGTCATGAATATCTCCAGAGAGGGAGACTCCACACCCCCCTGGGCAGCCTGTTCCAGGGCTCTGGCACCCCCACAGTGACAAGAAATGTTCCTCCTGTTTCCATGGAGCTTCCTCTGCCTCAGCTTCCCCCACTGCCCCTTGTGCTGGCATTGGGCAGCCCCCAGCAGAGCCTGGCTCCAGCCTCTGGGCACTCACCCTGCACATCTTGATCAACAGCAAGGAGGTCACCTCTCAGGCTCCTCTGTTCCAAGCTACAGAGCCCTCAGCTCCCTCAGGCTCTTCTCATACAGAAGATGTTCCACTCCCTTCATCGTTTTTGTGGCTCTGTGCTGGACTCTTTCAAGCAGTTCCCTGAGGTCCTTCCTGAGCAGGTGTTCCAAGGCAGTTTACCCAGCCTGATACCTGCTTGGCTCAATACCATCATTGATGAGTTCTTCAAGTAGCAAAAATAACCTAAATCCATGATCTTAGTCACCCCACTGAATCACAGAATTGACCAGGTTGGAAAAGGGCTTCAAGATAATTAAGTCCAACCTCTCACCCAACACCATCTGATCCACTAAACCATGGCACCAAGTGCCTCATCCAGGCTCTTCCTGAACACTTCCAGGGATGGGGACTCCACCACATCCAATCTGAATCTCTTTCTAACATCCAATCTGAATCTCCCCATTTCTAGTTTTTTTTTTCATCCCCCCCAGTCCTATCCCTCCCTGACACCCTCAAAGTCCCTCCCCTGCCCCATTTTCCTCTTTTTCTCCTCAAACCCACAGCACCTGGGCTCTGTTGGAGTCTCCTCCCACCCCAGGTGTGGTCACTTTGCCTTCCCCACCCACTGCCCTATTTAATCCCCACCAGGAAGGGCAGGAGCCCTAAGCTGAGCCTTCTGCTGGAGATCCTCCTCACATCTCTGGTGAGTGCCCCTGGTGCACACTGGGTGTTGGTGGTGGTGACTACAAAGGCCGGGGGGCCTGCTGGCCCCCCGGTTGTTAGGGCAATCCTTGATGACTTCTCCAATGTCACCCAGGGGGGCTGGCTGGGGCTGAGCTCCTCTGGGTGGCATCTTGGCTGGTGAGGGATGGGTGCACAAATGGTGGTGGTGGAGCAGGAGCTGTTTGGTCAGATGCTATGATGCTAATTACCCTGTTTTTAGCTGGAGCCCCCTTGAATCTGCTCTCCTCATTCAGTAGATCTCTGCTTCTGTGCCTCATCTACAGACCATCTCTTCTTTTCAGAAACAAGGGAAGGGGGAGGAGCAATAAAGCCTATCAGGAACATGCATTCACTTATCAATCAGCTCTGAAGAGGAAACCTTCAGGAAGAGGAGCAGGTGGGGAAGGGAGAATCGCTTCTGACGACTCCCACACCTCACAAAGAACAGAGAGGAAAAGACTGCATCTCCTCCCCTGTGGTTCTGCTTCGTGGTGGTAAATGCAGAGGGGCAAAAAAAGTTCAAGCTGGTTTGGAAATCTCACACTTGTGTACAGAAGGAGTCACTGAGAAAGGGGCACTGAGAGAAGTGAATCCCCATCCTTCATACTGAATTCACCAGGTTGGAAAACACCTTGGAGATCATCCAGGCCAACCTCTCTCCCAGCACCATCTGAGCAACTAAACCACGGCTCCAAGGGCCTCATCCAGGCTCCTCTTAAACACTTCTAGTGATGGGACTCCACCACCTCCCTGGGCAGCACATCCCAAGGGCCAATCTCTCCTTGGGAAGAATTTCTTCCTAACATCCAGCCTAAACCTCCCCTGGCACAGCTTGAGACTGTGTCCTCTTGTTCTGGTGCTGGGTGCCTGGGAGAAGAGACCAACCCCCACCTGGCTGCAACCTCCTCAGGAGTGTTCATTGACACACCTGATGGTAATAAAGTTCAGAGTCAGAGACTCACAGCTGCTTCCCCTGCCTCTGGGCATGCTGCAAGGATAACTGCATTTGGTGTTAATAGCCATCATTGGTTTTACTGTCCAGTGACAGACTCTGTCCCTGGGTGTGGATCCCCACCTTCCTGTGGCAAGAATCGTAGTCATAGAATCAAGCAGGTTGGAAAAGACCTCAGAGGTCATCAAGTCCAACCTCTTACCTAATTCCTAACACCTCCTGACAACGAAGCCATGGCTCCAAGTGCCACATCCAAGCCTTTCTTGAACCCCTCCAGGGATGGGGACTCCACCACCTCCCTGGGCACCTCCCCAATGGCCATTCCTCTTTCTGGGAAGAACTTTCTCCTCACCTCCAGCCTAAACTTCCCATGGGGCAGCTTGAACCTGTGTCCTTTCAGGTAGCTGTAAAACTGAGTTACAGACTCCTTGATAAGAGCAACTATATTTGAGACCTATCTCAGAGATGTTCAATATCAGATAAAGCCCAGAGGTGAACTCTCATGTGCCAAGTGGGAGAGAGTGACCATTTCTGTCGAGCAAGGTGCTTCCCCAACCAGACAGCAGCTGCTGGGGACCTTCCTGTACCTTTGTGTGTGCCTTTGTGGACTCTTGTGACTTGGCAACAGCTCCAGAGCAGAGCTCAGGGGAAAGGAATTTGGCCTGAGCCAGGGCACGATCCACACCTCCCGACTTGTGTAACTACTGAGTCTTTATGAGCCCTTCAGGTTAAGCCTGTCCAAACCCCCTTGTCAGTGCTCCTAAATGAGTTGACTGGCTGGGAATTCATTTTTAAGCTCAGTTCATACAGGCCATGTTTGAAGAGCTTTAAGGGCATCCAAGGGAGGACACAATGGAAGTGAAGAGTTTGCTGTGTACAGCTGGGATGCGGAGGGGATCCCTGCAGCGGCTTGGACACCGACTTTAGGCCCTCTAGAGCAACAGCCAAGGGCAAACAGCTCTCAGCCTGTGTGAACAGTCTGGTAGCCTTCCCCTTTCACTTCAGTTTATTTTAGTGGCATCAAAATAAAGCACTTCTTAGAGGAACTAACAAACTAGGAAGCAAATCCAAACACTAAATGAATGTAGGAACACTTTCTGCAGAACACAGAGACAGGCACATGCCTTAGGGCACCAGACACAGGATCCTTCCTCTCCTGCCCTGACTCTCATCCTTGCTGTTGATGTTTAACTTGATTTCTGTTAATGATGTAATGATGCTCAGAGCATGAGCAGACCCATCCTGAGGTTTAGTTGAGGCATCAAAGCCTCTTCACAGGTTCTGATTTGGTGATAGAATGAGAGGAAGTGACCTGAGACTGTGCCAGGGGAGGGTTAGGTTGGGCATTAGGAAGTTTCCTTGCTGCAAGAGTGGTCAGGGACTGGCACAGGCTGCCCAGGGAGGTGGTGGAGTCCCCAGCCCTGGAGGTGTTCAAGAAACCTGTGGCCATGGCACTTGGGTACATGGTTTGATGGCCATGGTGGGGTAGGTTTGTGTTGAGGGTTGGACTGGATGATCTTGGAGGGCTTTTCCAGCCCACTTCCACGATTCTGTGATGTTTCTAATGATTCTAACAGGGCCTGCAGTGGAGCCTTTTGCCTGGTATCTGAGCAGCCTGTGAGGTGTCAAGCTGCAACTCATCAGTAACTTAAAGCTTAAAAAAGCCATTCCCAAATCTCCTGAGAACTCCCAAGAGAAATATTTAAGCCAGAAGGAAGAGCACAGCCAGCTGCAGATGTTCTTATCCTCATGAGTGAGAACCTAGAAATGCTTGAAATGCTCCAGATAGTTATGGCTGGCCTGCAAAGCTCTGTCTTTGGTTTAAGTAAACCATTAACAGAGCAGTCCAATCACAGTGATAAAAGCCACACTAATATTCTTGGACTGCAGTACTTCACTGCAACCAGCCATCCAAGACCAACACTGCACAAATGGAGATGCTTCCAACAGAGGGGAAAAAACAAGGGGGCCAGAGCATGCTCCTCTGATGCAGAGGGTTGGAAAGATGAGCTTTGACACACAGGAGATTCATTATTAGTATGGAATCATAGCAGGGTTGGAAGGGAGCTCAAGGATCAGCCAGTCCAACCCCCCTGCCATGGGCAGGGACACCTCACAACTGCAGCAGGTTGCTCACAGCCACCTCCACCTGGCTGCAAACACCTCCATGCAGGAGGCTGCCACCACCTCCCTGGCAGCCTTTGCCAGGCTCTCACACCCTCCTGGGCACCACTTCTTCCTCACAGCCAATCTCAATCTCCCCATTTCTAGGGTTTTTTCCATCCCCCCCAGTCCTATCCCTCCCTGACACCCTCAAAATCCCTCCCCAGCTTTCTTGGAGCCCCCTTCAGATCCTGGAAGGCTACAATGAGGTCTCCTCGGGGTTGGAACTAGCTGTTCCTTGGGGTCCCTTCCAACCCTGACAATTCTGTGATATACAATTATTTTTTTCCCCCCTACCATGTCTCAATTAATTGCAAAGTCTTCAAATGATCAGAGCAGCTACCCTGCACCTTCCTCTGGGTGATGGCTGTGTGAGAAGATCAACTCAGACTGTCTCAAATCTTCTCATTCACCTTTTGTGTGTGTGTGTGTGTTTTTCCTAAAGTCTAGCTCCTCTTTCCCTTGGAGGAAAGCACCACAAAACTATGGCCTTAATCCACTGAAAACATTAAATCAGAGCCTTTGGCTCTGTCCTGGCAACTGGAAGCTCATTCATGTGATAACTCATAGCCCTGAGATCGGGCTGGCACCCTCCCCATGCCCAGGATAGGCCAGCAGGGGCCAGCTGGCAGGGGTGGTTCCCTGCCCCTGTTCCATAGGTGTGTAACCAGCAGGGGCCACAGCCTGTGCCAGGGATGCTGCCCAGAGGCAGGAGAGAGGGCTGCAGGGGCTTGGGAGGAGCATTTAAACACTACTTTTAAGTAAGAATTAAGGAATTATTTGCCACACATTATTAAATCTTTATGCTCAGCTCTAGAAATGTCCTTTTTTATCCCCCTCTTTTTTGTCTGTCCCTGCTGATCCATCTCCTTCTGCCCAGTCACCAAACACATCCACAGCTGCCTGTCCCAGACCAGCTCCTGAAGCTCTTTTGCCCAGACATAAGGGAAACTCAGGCAGGTAAAGGCACACAGGAGTGGGGACAAGGAGAGGAGCTCCTCCATGCTTGCAGTGATGCCCCCCAAGCTGTATGGGCAGAGCAAATGGCCACATCCCCCTCAGCAGGGATGGGACCATGGATGGAGGCCAGGATGGAGAAGCTGGGAGCAGGCTGTACAGGAAGGACTCAAGAGGCCCTTGGCAGGGCTGTTAGAAGCATGTGAAAAGCCTCCTGAGGAATGATCCAGCAGTCCCAAGGGGAAATGGAGCTGAGGAGGGGAGCTCTGGCTCCTGGCCCATTCAGCTCTTGATCTCTTCACTCAGACTGGTAGGAGAGGTGCAAAACCACGCCAGGCATGTTGCTGAGCAAGCTGGAGCCCGAGCAAGCTCCCTTCTCCTGCTAGCATGTGTGTTTGCAGGAGGCTCACACCTGTAGCTGTCCTTACACTCACAGGCACCTTTCTTCACAAGCCAGTGAGCTTACAAATCACTCTGTGAGCACAGACCGAGGGAGCTGGGGTTGTGCAGGCTGGAGAGGAGGAGGCTCCAGGAGACCTCATTGTGGCCTTCCAGCATCTGAAGGGGGCTCCAAGAAAGCTGGAAGGGACTTTTGAGGGTGTCAGGGAGG
>CM026889.1:29601244-29662643 GCA_015227895.2 Colaptes auratus | reverse complement strand
AGTGAGTGTTTCAGAGCAGCAGCCATTTCTTCCCGAAGTGTCGTGCTGGCTGGAAGAGGGAAGCACAACACTGCAGGGGTTTTGGTGGGCTCACCTTGCTGCTGTGTGTGAGCTCACCTTTGGATAGGCATGGGCACTGCTGTCTCAGAATAACCAGGGGAGAGAAGAACATAAGTGTGGGAGAAATCACTTCTCTCAAAACCCACCAGGTCCTCAGCCACATGTTGATAGGTCAGCATTCGTAGCTCCTCTTTCGCAGCTGGTACATCCAGCTTTCATAGCTCCCCTTACCATCCAGCCAAGCTAAGTTTGGTCTGCCCTTATTAAAATGTTAAATTGAGCAAGGTTTTGTACTTGCCCTGCAGGGCTGACTCTGCCAGTGCTCTCCTCAGTAAGGGAATTGGTGTTTACTTTCTGCAGTACTTGGTGTGCTGCCTGAGCCTGGTGTTGTCAGTGTCGACAGCAGAGGTTCCACTGCTTGGGGCAGCGCCGTGCAACCCCAGACTGGGATTTGTGGTACAGACACAGCTGCTGAGCTGGGCTTTTGGTCAGTTTCTTCAGTACAAACAAGAAGAGTGGACACAGTAAACCAGTGCCTAATGAAAAGGAAAGCTTGGCAGGTGGTTCAATGCTGAAAAGCTCCTGGTGATGATTGCTGCCAGCAGAGTTTGATCCCAGCACACAGAGATGTGTGTGCTTGCTGTGCTTTCAGGGCCACCACCAGTGCTGCAGGAGGGCTGTTGAATGAGGCTTTGCTTTATGGCTCCTTCCTTTCCTGCCCTGGCTAATAGCAGTATCAAGCAGGTGAATGGCTGTGATCTGCAGAACTGAAAGCCATCAAGGTGCTGCTCCTTGTTGGCAGTTGGAGTCCAGCACAATGGCTAAAAGATGCAGCTGGCCCGTTAGGATACTGTGATCTAAACCATAGCACTGCCACGCTTCACACATACCTCACCTGAACTGTGAGCAGAATAGTGACAGCTCATGTCAGAAATGGGGCTTGGTGGCTTGGCTGTCAGCTGCTGGCCTATTTCTGGAGTCAGCCCTTCCCACCTGGACAGCTCTTGTTCTGTTTGGTTGGGTCCCTTCTGTCCCCCTGGTTTTCTCCTTGCAGAAATCGATGCTCTGAATTCTTTAGCATTAAACCCACATTTACCACTGGGGACCTTCTCAGCTTTCATGTTCCCAGTTATGGTCATGGCCTCTCTTGCCTTCTGCTCCTTTGCATCCCACCACGCCTGTGGAATTTTTACATCTGCTGTGCAGCATCTAGACTTTGCCTTCTGAAGCTGATGGAGTAGCAAGAGTTGGTTTTGTGGAGCACACATGTGAAAGCCTAATAGAATAGAATTAACCAGGCTGGAAAAGACCTTTGAGATCATCCAGTCCAACCTCTCACCCAACACCATCTGATCAACTCAACCATGGCACCAAGGGCCTCAGCCAGGCTCTTACTAAACACCTCCAAGGATGGGGACTCCACCACCTCCCTGGGCAGCACATCCCAATGGCCAATCTCTCTTGCTGGCAAGAATTTCTTCCTAACATCCAAACTAAACCTCCCCTAGCACAGCTTGAGACTGTGTCCTCTTGTTCTGCTGCTGGGTGCCTGGGAGAAGAGACCAACCCCCACCTGGCTGCAACCTCCCTTCAGGGAGTTGGAGAGAGCAAGAAGGTCTCCCCTGAGCCTCCTCTTCTGCAGGCTAAGCAACCCCAGCTCCCTCAGCCTCTCCTCCCAGGGCTGTGCTCCAGACCCCTCCCCAGCTCTGTTGCCCTTCTCTGGACACCTTCCAGTGTCTCAATGTTCTTCTTAAATTGAGGAGCCCAGAACTGGACACAGGACTCAAGGTGTGGCCTGAGCAGTGCTGAGCACAGGGCAGAATGACCTCCCTGCTCCTGATGATGCACACTATTCCTGATACTGATTCCTAATCCATTGGGGTCAAGTGCAACCTGAATGTAGGAGCTGTGTAGGAGATGTGTATTTGGACTTGGTCAGTATACCTCTCTCTTCCATCCTCTTGTTCCTTCTGTTTCCTCTCCCTCACACAGCTGAGGTCTTTTGCCAGCAGTTGGATGCTGTCTGAAGCCTTTTTTTTTCTCCCCAAGGAGCAGTGCTTGGCAAAGGTTTCTCCTCACAGGAATGTGAACTCTAACAGCAAAGTATCACAAGCCCACTTTTGCTAGACACATGCTGGTATCCCAGAACCATCACATGTTAGAGGGCAGTGCCATGGTTTTAGCTAGCTTAATAGAAGTGAAAGCTTTGATGAAAGGTTTAACTACTCTGCAGCCCTTGGCCTGGTGCTGTTAAGACACAGCTGACCACACAGGGCAGCTGTGTGAGTAGGGTGGGCTTGGCTTTCCCCTGTGTTCAGCAAACCTCCCAGACCATTACAGCCTCTTCTGCACTTCTCACTTCAAACACTGGAAGCAGAGAGGGGGGTGGGGAGAGCAATATTTTTAGGGGAATTCTTACAACCCTTTTGATTTAATAGTCCTCAGAGGAAGTGGGAGGGAGGGGGGGGGAAAGGAGGCCCAGAAGAAGATGGAAAACTACCATAGGAGCCTAAAATTATCATAGTCTTTCTTGTCTGGAAAGTCTAATGGTTTAAGAGCTTGTGTTTTTTATAACTTGGAGTAAAAACAGCCTTCAGAACTTCTTTTTAAGCTTAAATGAAAACATATTTTATTTCCTCAGTTATGCAATACTGTGGAGCTGTAACAAAGCTTGGTGCTGGCTCTCTGCAGCCTCATTTGTGTACAGCAGTGAAAGTGATTTTTTTGTTGTTTTAGAGGGAAGGCTTCTTTCTATCACTTACCCTTTCCAAGGTCTTTCAAGGCAGCAAACTCCAACTTCGTGTTCTAAAACTCTACTGAAAGTAGGCATCTGGCTGTAGGGTTGGATTTTAAGCAGCCTTGCCTTTTAGAAATGCAACAGCTGGGCACCAGCGAGTTTGGGTGCTCAGGCAAAAGCTTGGTGACCATGAACTGATAAAAATGCTATCTTCAGTCAAAACTGCTTAAAGCTGCTATCAAGGGAACTTTGACTTAGAACATGTTCAGTGGAAACTCTCCAGCACACCAGGGTAGGCTCCTGGAGCATGACAAGGCCATTTCTGCTGGGACAAAGCTGCCTTTGTTAGCAGCAGAACGCAGACAGCAAAGCCATCTCTGCTTTTGGGAGCTCATTGGAATGTCTCTAACAAAGAGGAGTTTGATGTGAATGATGTGTGTGTGTGTGGCATGGAAACATCCTGTAAGGTGGCTCAGAAAGCTCAGCCTTGTGTGGTGGTGAGCTGGAGTTACTGACTGCCAGAGCACAGAAACACACACACGCTGCAACCCCAGGCAGTGCTGCATTGAGCCGGGAGCTGAGGGATGTCCTGGGGGCAGCCTGCTCAGAAACAAAAGCTTGTGTGGTCTGAGAATGCCGTGCAATCAATCTCACCAGGAAGAAAACCTCTCCCCAGTCTCCCCCGTGCTGCAGCAGAGGTCACTTTCCCAAGAGCCTGGTTTGGGAAGGGGGAGTTCCAGGGGGAAAATGAGTGAAGTGTCTTGAAGAGTAATTGGTCTGACAGGTCAGATCACCAAATTTACAGGGGAGAGGAAAGCCTGAGTGTTTTGTTTCCCTCTGCCATTAGGCCAGCAGAAGGCAAAGAGCTTATAGAATATCTCTCAGGTTAACATTAGCGGGGGGGGGGAAATAAAACCCCACGAGGCAAAAATGTTTTGACAGGTTCTGACTGTGTTTTAAAACCTCTGTCTTGGCTTTGGTAGAGAGGCCCAGTGGGGTTGTGAGGTTAGTTAACATCCTCCCTGAGTATCCTCCTCTGTGTCTGTGTGAAGATGTGTGGGGGACCAGGTGAGCTTTCTCACAGCACTTTGTCAGCGGGGTTAATGTTCCACCTCTTCCCAGCCTGCTCGAAATGAAACTTCAGCTTTCATCCATGGGAAAAACAGAGTCCTAGCTGTCATTTAAGGAGTGTGTGTGTGTGTGCAGAATCATTACCCAGGCATTCAAACATTGCTCTGGGAATGCAGACCTCTCTTGCTCACTTTCCTTGAAAGGTGAAAACAAAAAGGCAAAAAGCTCCCCCAAAAGCTGCACATAACAAAGCAGCAATTGAAATGTCAGCCCGTGAGCAGAGCCTGCCTGCTTCAGGTGAGCTGCAGGGCAGGAGAACCATTCAGGAGTTGTGGCTCACTGTGGGCTTGGTTGTGCTCTCTGTTTTACCACAGTTGTCATCACTGGCACTTTCTGAGGAAAGCTGAGTCCTGTCTTCAGGGCACCCAGCTGAGTGTGGCTGTGCTGTTGGAGAGGTGGCCCTGAGCTGGATCTGGGTGACAAAGAAAGCTGGGCAGGGTGAACCTTCTGAGGCAGAGAAGTAGACGAGTAAGGCTGAGGGATTATGTTGGATGTGATGGACAGAGTAATGGGAACAAGATGGAGAAATCCCCTCCCAAGTGATGTGGTGGAAGCAGGATGTGAGGCAGCTGTAGCTCTGCAGAAGCTGCTGTGCTGCCCTGACCCACAGCAGGTGCTGGGGGGCACTCAGACCCTACACGATGGTGAGTTCTGGAGGGGTTGCAGAGCACTGCTAAATGTACCACTGGGGGCTTTACCTTTCTCCCAGCCTTGCTGCATGATCTGCTCTCACTGCCTGTGGCACTTTCTGTGATGGTCAGGAGCTCCCAGGGATTATGGAGGACCTTTCTCTTTGTTTTTCTTTAAATGTTAGTTGCCCACAGAACACATTTATGGATTTGCCTCCCACTGCTGAGCTGGAACAGTACATTTACCCTTGTGTTTCCTCATTGCTTCCCTTGCAAACTCTTACATAGCTTGCTCAGACATTGCTGAGCCCTCTGTCTTTGGGAGCTGTTTGTTTAGAGGCTTCTGGCAGCTGAAATAACTCTGCCCTGTTTCTCTGCAAAGGAGCAGCAGCGTTGGTAAACAGAGCTTGAGAATAATGGGCACTTGGCACTGGCACTGCACTGATTGTTCCTTCATAATTCAGCTTCCTTATTGGAGACAAGATTAGATATGACCTCAATAGCCAGGAACAGCAAACCTAAACAGAATCCTACCTCCCTCAGCCCATGCTCTTGGGGGAGCAGGACTCAAGAGAAAGCAAGCTGGATTCAGAGGAGTTGGGAAATGCTGATCCATGTGTCTGTGCCCTGTTGAAGCACAAAATGCAGTGAACACCTGCAGATACCTCTGCAGAAAGTGTTCCTGAAGAAAACACCTGGTTTCCAGGCAAGAAAAGAAGCCTTTGGCTAGGAAGTGTTCACTGAACCATACTGAAACTTCTCACTCAAGAGATTTCCACCTTCAGGGTGTGCTTCCAGACTGGGAGTTGCTAAGGGTAGGCAAGGACGTCACAGGAAGATAATTGGGCAGTGGCTCTGCCACTGTGGCTGGAGGATGGTGTGAGCCTGTTCTTCCCAGCACTGCTGCCCTGCCCTCCTGCTTCCCAGAGCTCTCTTTTCCTGCAGCTGTGATGGGCTTTCTGCAGTTGTGGTGGTGACCAGAGCAGGGAAGCACTTTTCTGGCCAGTGCCTGTGGGGAAGTTTCTCAGCCCAAAGTGAGGTTGGGCTGTGGGGAGGTTGCCACTGGGGTGGGCTTAACTCTTACAAGATTTTCTGAGAACAGAGCTTTAATACAGCACTGGTTGGGGGTAGTGTGGAGAAATGAAGTGTTTCAGTGCCTTCAGTCTGTCCTGTGTGCAGTCCTCTTGGGTCTGTGCCTCAGTCCTCAGTTTCAGCTTCCTCTCTGAAGGAATGCCAGCTGATCATGAAGAGAGCTGAATCTATTCCCAGTTTGATTCTCTCTGACTTGTGTGATCCCTGAGAAATTAAATATAGCTGCTGTTAGATTTCACAGCCCCTGCCTTCATGCCTGCTCAGAGCAGATTAACACCTCCAGGAGAGGCTGCCTGAGAGGCTTCCATAAGGCTGCCTGCAGCAGGGTGTGAGTGGAGGGCATTTGCAGTTGAAGATCTGTTAGCAACGAATCCAGCCTGAGCCTGAAGCTAGGCAGTGAAGCCAGATGGGACTGCAGGCTGGGCTAACCTTGCTTTGCTTTGTCACTGACAAGACTGTGCAGTGTCTTCAGGGAACAGCAACAGAACATCAAACTTACACTGTCTTTAGGGATCTTTTTTCCTCCAGCATGGGGTGCATGAAGCAAACAATGAGTTGCATGAAACTCCTGTTCCTTCTGCAGTGCTGCTGTGTCCCAGGGCCCTTTGCTGACCACACGGCCATGTGTCTGAGTCTCTGCCTCCATGCTGTTCTGCCCAGCAGAGCATGAAATGTTGGTCACTGCAGTTGTGGTGGCTTACCTGCAAGGCCATGGTGAGAAAAGGGATTGCTCAGTTGGGCAAGGAAACTGGCACCACCAGAAGCACGGCAGGAAGCTGCCATCTGCCATATTTCCTTGTACTGAAACCCACTTGGACAGTGTGTAAACATCCTCTGTTCAAAAAACTCAAACAACAGAGCAACAAAAGAATCCCCCAGCAGCACTGGGAGCTGCCTTCTTGGAGCCTCTGGCTCTCCTCCTGTGGCCTAGCTCCTGCATTGAGAGTTACTTAGGTGAGTGTTTGTGGTTTAGGGACACAAGTACCTAAACTGTAAAGCCTTCCAGCCGTCACCCCAAAACTAGTTATCCCCTAGGTGTTTGTGTGCTGCCCTGCAGAGCACCCCTGATCTCATCAGCTGAAACTTGGTGCCCACACAATCCTCTGGAGCAGTCCTGCTTTGGGCCTTGCAGGGTTTGTTCTAGGGGCAGCTTCTGAATCTTCCACCCATTGCCTGGCTTGCTGCTGGAGGTGCTGCCTGTTTCTTTGGTGGCAAAGGGGTGGTTGAGCAGCTCTTGGAACTTGCAGTTCTGCTTTCCTTGGGCAGAGGCTGCTGAGGAAGGGAGAAGCAGCCTGTCTTAGCTGAGGCTGTGATCTGTCTCCAAGAGAACTGCCTTTGCCTTGCAGGAAAAAAAATGTGTGGCTTTGAAAAGGCCCCAAGTTGTTAGTAAGTGCAGAAGTCTGTGTTTAGCAGGGCTGTCAGGGGGGAGGATGTATGTCTGTTCCTTGGCTCCTCTCAGGCATCACTGGGTCAGGCTGCTTTGTTTAAGTGAAACTTTATACCTCGAGTTCACCAGCTGAAAGCTTTCCCAGCAGCTGGGTGAGAGTCAGGCTGCACTGCTCCATGCTCTCTGGACAGCAGTGGGGTTGCTCTGGGCAGTGTCACCCCTAGGGAGCTGCCTGCTGAGAAGGGGCTTGGGTGGCCTCCGTGGCTCTGCTGTGACTTCTGCTGGGCTTGTGGCTGTCCCAGCCTGAAGATCCTGAATGCAGTTGTCTGTGGTTTGTAGCCGAAGTAGCTTCATGTGCAGCAGCATCAAAACCTCCAGCTTTCTCCCTACCTGTGCCCATGTGTGCTGCCCTGGATAACTTCCCCTGCAGGTGTATAGGGAAGTGGCTGAGGTGGCCACGCTGGCAAAAGCAGCCACCAGCACTCAGAGCTGTGCTGTCACCTCCCAGCTCTGTGTCCTGCCCCTTGGCCTTCTGTGCCAGGTGGCTGCTGCTCTGCCTCCCAGGCTGTAAAGCAGCTTGATGGGGATCAGTCAGCTTGCACTTTGGACTTGCTTTCCTCTGGCTGGGGAGCCCTGGCGGTTGCCACCTTGGCACAGGTGCCCTTGGGAGAAGGGTTCCTGGGGAGTGTTTGTGCTGCCTCCGGGGGGTGTGTGCTGTGCTGCTACCTGCTGGGCTGAGGGGCAGCCGGGCAGGAGCCTCTGGGGGAGTTTTGCCATTCAAAAGGAAATGACAAATGCCGGGCTCCCTCTGGAGGGGACCCTGGACACTCAGGCACTGTTGTCTTTGGATGGTGGGGGAGAATTCCCTGGCTGCTCCACAGCTGCTTAACGCACGTTGGGTATGGCTTGTATGTGGATAGTAACACCAGTTTCTTCTCAAAGGTCAGGATTGATCAGCTCCCCTGTGCCCAGGGACAGCAGCAGTGTCTGGCAGCGCTAGGGCCTGGGGGGTGTGAAGCTGGGGGGCTGCAGATGCTAAGCCAGGCTTGCAGAGAGCAGAAGCGTTCCATGCCTGGCTGTTCTCTGTCCTCCACCTCCTGTGCTGGCCCCGTGCCTGAGTTTGGCTGCTCCAGCAAGCATGTTCCATGGGAATGGCCTCAGACCTGCTGGCAGAAAGCTGCACAGAATGCTTTACAAATGCATTGTTTATGACACCAGAGACCACTTTGTCTGTGCCAGACGGGTGTGTAGGTAACTTGTCAGACTCGGGCAGGCAGAGGCACTCTGCCGCTTCTCCCTGCTATAAAAAGCATTCAGCATGGGAAAGGGTTGAAAGTGAAGGCTCCCTTTGTGATGTCTTCATAATGTAGCAAAAGGATTTACGTCCCTGGTGCCCCAGAGTGCTCTCTGGGGGTGCACTTGTCAGTGGCATTGGCTGGGGGAGCCGGGAGGAGGTGTTGTGAGCTGGGCAGCATTGAGCTGGGTGCTACGAGGGGTCGCTCGCTGTCTCAGGAATCTCTCTGCAGAGAGCAGGCTGGCAGGGCTGCATCTCTGCCAGAGGCTGTGAAGAGTGGAAGAGGCAAGTGGCTTCCCATCAGCCCAGTTACTTGTGGGTAGGCCTGCTGAGAGGCCTTCCAGTTTGCTGCAGAGTGAGGCTGGCAGCTCTGCCTCTTGTGTTTTGTCAGGGGATGTGGAAGTAGAGCTGTAGTTCTTCCATCTCCTGCTGTTTTAAGTTACTCCTTACCCTTCAAAAAGTAGTAATTGTGCTGCAGATGATAAGCTTCTCCTCCTGATGAGAAGGTTTGGACTTGGAGAGGCTAATCACAGATTTTACTGCTTTAACCTGAAATTGCTGCCTGTTTCCCCCATTGCCTTATCTCTTAAGGGGGAGGAAGCTAAAGTGGGGGTTTGCTTTTGTCACTGGATGGTGATGTCAGCAGCAACATCACCTCAAGGAGGCTTAATCTGCATCACAATCTTCTTCATGCCAGGTATGTAGGTCAGTATCACATCAAAAACACAAAGCAGGACTAGAAATGAACTTTGAAAGATGCAATCTCCAAGCCAGACTGCAGTTCACTGCCACCCAGGGAATGGCTTTGGTGGTGACACAGTGGTGTTTGCAGTGACAAGAGGAACAGTAGCACTGCCCAGAGTGGCTAGCAGTGGAGAGGGGCATGAACCTGCAAGGAGATACAAAATGAGTAGGCAGAAAGTCAGCTAAATATTTGAGAGCCCTGACTGTGGCATGCAATCAGCAGTGACCCCTCCCCAGCTGGCCCTGTGGCCAGCCAGCCACGCTGGGTTGTGTGCTCTGCCATTCTGCACACAATCAAATGACCTCAGAGTAACTTTATCAGGGGTTCTTTCCCTCTTTAGCTCCCTTGGGTGCTGATCACCTGGTTCTGGTGACTTCAGGTGTCCCACATTTAGTCCCCTGTCAGATCTTCCACCCACTCTGACCTCACTCTCCACAGTGAGCTGTCACTGGGCTTCCATACTTGATGTAATTCACCTACTTGGACGTTGACCTCTCTGGTTACTCCTCTTTAATGCTGTTTGCTCCAGAATCATTAAACAGTTACCTTACAGAAGCAATTTTCTCACTCTAATTTGGCCTGCACAGTTAAAGTCTCTTACTTGCCCCATTAGACTTGTTTTAATCCAGTGCCATCTAATTTTGGAAGAGTGAGATAAGTCCTGCTTGGTTAACCTTTAGCTAGGGCTGAAGGGAGGGGAAATGTTGACCAAAATGAGTCCTGGCCTCTGTTTAAATAGCACTCAGAGAATACATCAACTTGGAAGGGACCCTCAAAGGTCATCTTGTCCAACCTCCCCCTTGCAGTGAGCAGGGACATCACCAACTGCATCAAGCTGTGGATGAGACTTTGGGGTTGTCAGTGAGACATGGCCCAGGCCCTGGAAGGTGAATTGTGTGGAAGGGTTCAGCAGCTGTGCTTGTGCAGCTGAATTCACTGGAGGTTGTGAGGAGGTTGTGGGTGTCAGTCCCTGGTTAAAGCAGGGCCACTGAGAAGGGGAAAAGGGGCTGAAGAAAATTGCCCCAGCAGCTGTGAGGAGGTTGTTGGTAGTGGTGATGATCAGCCTGTACATGAGCTGCCTGAAGACATGGGAAGACCCTTAAGCAAAGCCTCCAAAACCTTGAGGAGGAAACATGGAGCCAGGGCAGCCTGCTGGAGGGACCTCTGGTGTTTGCAGCTCTTGGGCTGTAAAAAGGAGCAAGCAGGAAATGAGTGAAGCCTGCATTTGTGGCACCCAGCCTGGGGAGAGGGGGCGAGGGCATTGCAGGCTGGGCCTCTCTGAAACAAGATAAGGGGAATCAGATGCTGTCAGGGATGTGACTTTGACCAGAAGGGCCTGGATTTGACAGAAACAAGTGCCTCACATAAATCCTTCTGGTGCCAAGCAAGACAGGCAGCCACACAGTGCAATCAGGGCATCCACTCACTGCTGATCTCTGACAGAGTCTGGCCTCAGCCTGGCAGTTACAGGTTTGTGTGATGCTTGGCTCACTGCTTGTGTGCAGTAATCAGCAGAGGGGATGCACAAGGAGGGACAGACCTCTGGGTCCAGCTTGGGTGCCTGGCTTTCTGACAGTCTGTGTTGTGGGGCTGGGAGCTGGATGTGCTGCTTCTCTCAGCACCTCTTTCCTGTTCAAAGAGCCAAGGCTCTTCCTGTTCTTACAATGGCTCTGGCTGATGATGATGTTGATGATGAAGCCCCCAGATAAGTTCTGGAAGTGGAAACTGCAGCCCAGAATGGCCCAAGCCCTTGTCAGGGAGCCATAAGCTACAGCAGGAAGAGTTGCTGCATTTCCTGCTTCCCTCAGCACAGCAAATTGGCAGCGTGCTGAGGAGCTCTCCCAGCTGTAAACATGGCTAAGTGGAGCAGGAAGGACTTCCAGTGGCCAGGAGCTGAAGTCTGGCTTGGGTGGTTCGTGAGAAACTTTAGCTGGGGACTAGGAGGCTTTTCATTCATTTTATTTCCTTCTTGGACTCCAATGAAGTTTGAGGGCACTGCAACCTGAGTGCTTGTCTGGGAACTGAGTGAGATCTCCCAGCTAGATAGGGCTGGGGGGGATGGAGCAAGACTAGCAGTGGGGAGATTGAGATTGGATGTGAGGAAGAAGTTGTACCCCAGGAGGGTGGTGAGAGCCTGGCACAGGCTGCCCAGGGAGGTGGTGGCAGCCTCCTGCCTGGAGGTGTTTGCAGCCAGGCTGGAGGTGGCTGTGAGCAACCTGCTGTGGGGTGAGGGGGCTGCTGTCATTAGCATCATATCATCTGACCAAACAGCTCCTGCTGCTGCTCCACCACCACCATTTGTGCACCCATCCCAGAGGCAAAGGCAAGACCCTCACCAGCCAAGATACCACCCAGAGGAGCTCAGCCCCAGCCAGCCCCCCTGGGTGACATTGGAGGAGTCATCAAGGATTGCCCTAACAACCGGGGGGCCAGCAGGCCCCCCGGCCTTTGTAGTCACCACCACCCACACCCAGTGTGCACCAGGGGCACTCACCAGAGATGTGAGGAGGATCCTCCAGCCCAGATGGGCTCAGCTTAGGGCTCCTGCCCTTCCTGGTGGGGATTAAATAGGGCAGTGGGTGGGGAGGGCAAAGTGACCACACCTGGGGTGGGAGGAGACTCCAACAGAGCCCAGGTGCTGTGGGTTTGAGGGGAACAAGAGGGAAAATGGGGTAGGGGAGGGACTTTGAGGGTGTCAGGGAGGGATAGGACTGGGGGGATGGAAAAAAAAACTAGAAGTGGGGAGATTGAGATTGGCTGTGAGGAAGAAGTTGTTCCCCAGGAGGGTGGTGAGAGCCTGGCACAGGCTGCCCAGGGAGGTGGTGGCAGCCTCCTGCCTGGAGGTGTTTGCAGCCAGGCTGGAGGTGGCTGTGAGCAGCCTGCTGTGGTGTGAGGGGTCCCTGCCCATGGCAGGGGGGTGGGAACTGGCTGATCCTGAGGTCCCTTCCAGCCCTGACAATTGATTCTGTGAAATAAAGGGCTGAAAGGAAGTGAAACCTTTCAAGCTGCTTGAGCCGGGTGAGAGCTCAGGTTCCAAGCATTGCCTTGCTTTGTGCTCTAGGAGGGTTCTTTTCTTAGCTGAGTTGCTCAGGGGAGCTGTGAGGGTTCTTGGAGTGATTCAGGCTGCAGACCAGGCTGGTAGGTGAAAGGTTTGCAGCAGCCTCTGGACATTTCAAGGATTCCCTGCTGCCAGTGCAGGTGATTCTGATGCCCTCTGGTAGCTGAGCTGTGTCAGCTCCTGCACCCAGCACTCAGAGGCTTGTAATGAGCCTTGCAGAAACAAAGGCTTCTGTTTGCTGGTGGTTAGCAGTGCCAGAAGCAGCAGAAAGCTCTCAGAGGCTGAAGGGAGCTGCATGTGGAGCAGGGGGTGGGCAGTGGGGAAGCTCTCAGCAGAGGCATGTTTAGGGGAAGGAGGCAGCTGAGGGTTTGGGGTCCTGTCGGCCTGTTCACCACTCCCACTCTGTGCTTGGTGTCAGGGGTGGGCTGAAGCTCTGTGAACACCTCCCCAGCTCAGCCTCCTGGGTCTGCTTTGTTCTCAGCAGAGCAGCTGGCACAGCTATTTCAGTGTTCATTTCTGGCACTCTGCACCTTTGGTACGAGAGGAAGTGAGTTAATGTGCGCCTGAAACTGTTCTGTTTCTCTTCCACCCCATTGCTGGGCATTCCAGTCCAACCAGATCAGCAATGCTGCTTTGGCTTCTGGCAGCAGGAGAATGGGAAGCAGCTTTGCCAGGGCTGCCTGTGCAGAGCTCTGCCAGGTGACACCAGCACCCTTTGGCTTGTGTCTGTGAAGATTCCCCTGGCTGCTCTGCCAGAGGAGAGATGAGCTCACCCTGGCACAAAGCACCCCAGCTGGCACTGGTTTGGAAGGCAGGGGGGTGTCAGGTGAAGGCAGCATCACAGAATTGTCAGGCTTGGAAGGGACCTCAAGGCTCAGCCAGCTCCAACCCCCCTGCCATGGGCAGGGACCCCTCACACCACAGCAGGTTGCTCACAGCCACCTCCAGCCTGGCTGCAAACACCTCCAGGCAGGAGGCTGCCACCACCTCCCTGGGCAGCCTGTGCCAGGCTCTTACCACCCTCCTGGGCAACAACTTCTTCCTCACATCCAAGCTGAATCTCCCCCATTTCTAGTTTTGCTCCATCCCCCCAGTCCTATCCCTCCCTGACACCCTCAAAAGTCCCTCCCCAGCTTTCCTGTAGCCCCCTGCAGATCCTGGAAGGCCACAATGAGGTCTCCTGGGAGCCTTCTCCTCTCCAGCCTGCACAACCCCAACTCCCTCAGGCTGTGCTCACAGCAGAGCAGCTCCAGCCCTCTGCTCCTCCTCATGGCCCTTCTCTGGACACCTTCCAGCCCCTCCAGAGCCCTCCTGTAGTAGAGGCTCCAGAACTGGACCCAGAGCTCCAGCTGTGGTCTCCCCAGAGTGGAGCAGAGAGGGGAATCCCCCTCCCTGGCCCTGCTGGCTGTGCTTCTCTTGCTGCAGCCCAGGCTCTGCTTGGCTCTCTGGGCTGCAAGTGCACGGAACCCTGCCATTGGTTTGCAGACTGAGTAACTCAGTTCTCTTTTCACAGGTTCTTCACAGAGCTTGAGGCCAGGCATCAGAACAGCATCTTCATTGATGACATCAGTGACATAGTGGAGAAGCACTCCTCCTCCACCTTTGACCCCTACGTCAAGTACTGCACCAACGAAGTCTACCAGCAGCGAACGCTGCAGAAGCTGCTGTAAGAGCTCCGCTGGGAGCAGGCTTGCAAAACCACCTCCTTGCCGTGGGAGCCAGTAGGAGGCTCGTGAGGTTTGCTGCAGAACCTCCCATGGCTTCCACCCAAGCATGTAGCTACATGCCTGGGCTTCCTTAGTGCACAGGTTCCTTCTGAAGTAACCCGGAGCGAAGGTGTGCCTGGGGCTGCGCAGTCCTTGTGGCCACGCTGCAGGCCCCTTCCCAGGGCAGCACAGTTCAGTCCACCTCAGACCTTCTCCCCTGCTGTGTCAGAGGAGCCTGTGCTCTGCTGGGGGGAATTACAGAATTGTTAGGGTTGGAAGGGACTCAAGGATCAGCCAGTTCCACGCCCCCTGCCATGGGCAGGGACACCTCACACTGGATCAGGTTGCTCAGAGCCAGAAGCGGAGGTTTGTGCATGGCAGCGCTGCTCCTGCACAACTAAGTGGAGGCTTAGCTGATAAAGTTCCTTCAGATCACACACTCCTGACAATATAGTCGTGGTGATTTGAAATGTAGCAGCTCTGGTGAAAGGTGCCAGGGAAGCCTCTCCTCTTGTGCCCCCCAGAGCCACAAACCCTGCGTTCAAGGAGGTGCTGTCGCGGATCGAGGCCCACGAGGACTGCCGGAGCTTGCCGATGATCTCCTTCCTCATCCTGCCCATGCAGAGGGTGACTCGCCTGCCCCTGCTGATGGATGTGAGCACAGCTGACCTGCTGACCCCCTTGCTGCCCCCCATTGCTGCTCTTCACTCAGTCTTCACCTCCTTGCACACTCAACTCCTAGTTCATTCCTGTCCCTTCACATCTCACTTGTAGCGGGCTGAGGGCCGCGGATCCTGGTCTCTGGGTTATGAAGGACTGCAGCAATTGTTCCCTGGCTGTGCCAGGGGCTTCCTGCTCCTCCCTTCAGCAGTCAGATATTGAGACACTGAAAGAAAAATGGTGCAGGAAAGGGTCAAAGGGGTTGTGACACTGGGTGGGGGGGGGAAGCCCTTACTGTGACAGAGCGCTCTGAAGAGGTGGCCTTGTGTTCCCTCATTTGGCCCAGTCCGCAGCTGTGACTGCATCTCTCTGGTTTCAGTGAGCACAACTGGTAAGGTTCTGTGACTCTTTTGCAGCTGGGGTTCTGCAGTAACTGACATTTGCTTTGTTCCAGACTATTTGCCAGAAAACCCCAAAGGATTCGTCCAAATACGAGAACTGCAAGCGAGCTCTCAAAGAAGTGAGCAAGGTATGGGCCTCATGGCTGCACACTTTCATCTGCTTTGGGTTTCTTCCTCCCTGGGTGCTTCTGGCACTTCCATGTCCACACTGAGAAGTGGCTGCTTTTGGGTTTTGTGCAGTCACTTGGGAATGGATTCTCCTGTTTCTCACTGGTGGTGTTCACTGTGGACTTGGACACATTCACTGTGCTCACTGCCAGCTGTTCCACATCCCACACGTGGCCAACAAGCCCAGCACTGCCCAGCAGCAGAGACTAAGCCTTGAATCTTCTAAGTGCACCTAGAGGTCCAGGGATGGGCTGAGGTTTGCCTCCAGGATCTCAATTTCAGGACCTGTAGTGTCAGGCTGCTGTGAAATGTGAGGTGGTTAAAACCCTCTTGCTGCGTGTTGAGGCTGGCCACTGCCTTGGGCCCAGCACATGCCCGGCTGCTTTAAGGCAAAACCAGAGGGGTTTGTGCATAAATAGTGCAGAGGGGGGGAGCACAGAAGGCTTAAAACCTCTTGGTGGTTTAAGAGAGGCCACTAGAAGTGGTTTTTATGCCTAAATTACTCTTTACGAGACCCCAAACTCAGCTTCTGTTCCCACCCCCCACCCACACCTCAGTGAAGCTGTCCCGTGCTGTAGCGTGGCCTCCCAAAGGCCAGCCCAGCGAGACTGCTCCTGGGCTGCTGCTTCCTTAGCTGCCCAGGCTGCTGGGAGGGAGCTGGGCATGCAGGGTGGGCACAGCACACGTGGCCCAGCTGTGTCAGTCTGAGGGTGGTGTGTGCAGAACTGCACTTTACAAAGGACCAGCAGCTTGCCTTGTGAGGCTGGAGTGCATCCAACCTGCTCCAGCAACCTCTCCTTCCCAGCTGGTGCGGCTCTGCAACGAGGGCGCCCGGAAGATGGAAAGGACAGAGATGATGTACACCATCAACTCCCAGCTGGAGTTCAAGATCAAGGTAGGACCCTTTGTGCCCTCACTTAGCCAGTGCTCCCTGGGGACAAGAGGGGTTTAGTACCACGGGGAGGTTCATGCAGTTAAAGGCAGACTCTGAGGCAATGAAGTGAGAACAGTTTGCTGTCCGCTTCCCCTTGCTGCCTTGGTCAATCTTCAGCTGCTTTCACACTCAATTCCTTGTTGGTTCCAGTCTCTTCATACCTTACTCTGCAAGGTAGAGGGCTGCAGACCCTGGTCTGTGGCTTATGAAGGACCAGAGGGTGTTTTTCAGCTTGTCTTTTCTTTTCCAACTCTGAACCAAGCCTGCCAACAGGGACACGGTGTGCTTACAACACGCAGCAGAGCACCGAGCAAGTGACCTCCCTGTGTCTGCTGAGCATGGTGATGAGTCTCTAGCCTTTGGGTAGTCTGAGGCCCTTGGGTGGCCTCATTCACAGCATTCACACCTCCAGAAGCACCCAGCAGTGCTCAGTCTCCCTGTGGGAAGGGGCTGCCCCCTCCTGATGCCGCAGCAGGCGGCCCTGTGTCATTCTCCCTCCAGCCAGCAGCTCTCGGGGGTTCTGTGGCAGCCACAGCCACTTTGGCTTTCTCTATTTCTTTGGGTTTTAATGCAGTTTTTTCCCTTCCTGCATCTTAACTCTGCCCCTTGAGTGGTGTTGACCTGCTGTGTGGCTTGAGAGCCTGCCAGCTGGCGTGTGAAGGGCTGCTCTGGCCCCGTGTCAGTGCATTCTGAAGCCCTGACAGCCTGCTCAGTGAGCACGAGCTGGAATAGCCTGCGAGGAGCAGGGGATGGACTCCCTCCCTGCGAGTACAGAGCAGAGGAATTTGTAGTTCATCCTCAAACAGCCACTCTCCCAAGTGGTTTTGGTCTGTGAAGCAGTCACCATGGTGCTATAATTGTGGGGTGTAACAGCTTGAAATGAGGGCAAAGTATTTCTGCTCTCGCTCAGCCTCAGCGTTGGGGGTTGTGTGAGACTCAGGTGGAGCTGTGCAGTGTTTCATGGCAGCACAGGAGGTGCTCAATTCTGAACACTTCTGTGCATGACTGAGCTGTAGAATTGCATTTTTAATATTCAGGAGGCTTTATTCTTACATTTTCCATCTTCAGCACCAGAAAAATGATGTTTTGGTGGTCCTTTCCCCCTCCCCCCCCCCCCCGCAAATCTGCTTTTGTGTTTGGGAAACAGATTTGTTTGTGGCTTGGCTGTCGAAGGAGAATCCAGCCCTGGTTTGTCAGGTCAGGAAGAGTGCAATGATGCAGCTGTCAGGGCGGTGTGGGGCAGCCTTCTCCTGCCCTGCACAGGAGGCACAGGGTCCTCTGGTGCTACTGGGGGCAGAAACAGCACCTTTGGGAGATCTGTTCTGTGGTGCTGCCGTGTCAGAGGCACTGTGAAACCCCACTCGGGGCACAGCTGAGGGGGTGGCAGCAGGTAAAATCAGGAGCCCATGTTCTCTTCCCCCAACAGCAGATCCCAGGGCTTGGGATGTGGTTTTGGTGTGGGTCTGGGGCAGGCATGGACAGGCTGGAGCTGGCTGTGGCAGGGGCAGCTGGGGCGCTGGAAGGATGGAAGGAGACAGCCCATGCAGAATGGAGGTGACAGCTGCCAAACTGCATGAGGAGCTCCTGCTCACAAGCATGTGAGAGGTGCTGTAAATGAGGGCAAAAGGCAGTTTTCTTCATTAGCCTAACCCTGCAAGGCCCAGAATGAATCTGAGCAGCAGAAAGAATTCAGGGAAGTTTGAAAAGTGTTTGCAGGCCACTACTTGTGTGTGAGGTGAAGCTGATAACCCCTGTGCTGAGCTCCTGCTCCTGAGCTCCAAGTGACTCAGGCATTTCCAGCATGCTCTTACCTGATGTTTAAAAGCCTCTCTCTTTGAAGGCTCAAGATGTTGCCTGCTTGCTTTGCAGCCTTTTCCCTGGTGTCCTCTTCACGGTGGCTGGTGAAAAGGGGCGAGCTGACGGCGTACGTGGAGGAGCCTGGGCTCTTCTCCAGGCGAACCTCTAAGCAGCAGCTCTACTTCTTCCTCTTCAATGATGTCCTCATCATCACCAAGAAGAAGAGGTAAGAGCTGCACCAACACACAATTGCCTTGAACAGCTAGGTTGTCACTGCCTTTTCCTGCTCCCCTGGCTCTGTGTGTGCCTCTGCCAAGTGGGAAGGAAACCCAAAGCTCTGGCTGTGGAACAGCAAACCTGGTCCCGTCCACGGCACTTGGACAGAGTTTTGTAGCCACTGGCTTGTTGGGAAGAGAAGGAGGTAGAGAAGTCAGTGTCCCTGGTACACCTGCAGCACAAAAGAGGAGGAACCAGGGAGTAAACCTGAAGTCCAGGGAACTCTTGTGAAACCATTGGTAGTTTTATTGAGCTGTGCCAGGGCCAGTGGAGAAGTTAGAGAGTTCGGAGTGCTGCTCTCTCAGGCTGTGCTTGGCAGTGACAAGCAACCACTCATTACACAGGATTTGGTTCTGGCAAACAGGACTGAAATTCCTCACTGTCAAACAAATTAAGTCCATCCTTGATGCCTGAGCCAAGGGAGAGGCTTTGGGAGGGTAAAGCAGCAGTGGCCTCCACGCTTCCCACAGAGAGGCTGCTCCTGAGGGTGCTGCATGGGAGATGGCTTCCAGCAGTGATGTTTCTCCCCAGCCTGGTGTATTTATCACAGCACTGGAATGGAGCTTTTGCCCTGCTGTTGCTAAGGGAGAACACTTGACAGATAAACCTTATTCCTGAGGCTAAAAGCTGTTTGGAAGAACAATTATTTTGCCTCTAGATGGGCCAGTTAAGCCAAACACCAGCTGGTTTTAAAGACACCCTGCTGGGAAACCTCTAATCCACAGTTTACAGTTGGAGCAGTGATGGCTGATACCAAACCTGGGAAGAAAGTGCTGATACTTAAGCAGAGGGAAAGGCAAATGAAAATGGAGGGGGGAGAAACACCGAAGCAAAGGGAGGAGAAGCAGCAGCAGGTTCCTCCCCAGCTACCTGGCTGAGGTGAAGATCTTTCCATGTTAGCTGAAGTGCCTCTGTGAGGGTCCCTGGCTCCATCCTGGCAGCACAGAGTACCACACCCATTTAGCCCTCTCTCTCCTCCTGGGACTGCTGCCACCTCCCTGCCTTGGTGGCTGATCAAAGGGCCACCAGTGGAGAGTCTGTTCCCTGTGTGATTAGCCTGTGGTGGGCTCCTGTGTGAGGGTTGCTTGTCCAGCTCATAAATCAGGTTTGGAGAGGATTTGCTGTGGAAGCTTTGGAGCTTTTCATTTCTAACAGCTTGCAGCTGTTGGGCTGGGAATGTCCTAACTGGGCCCAGCAGCCAGAACTTGAGAGCAGTTCATGTTCATGCCCAGACTCAGTCACTGTCCCAAGACCCCCTGAACAAACATCTAACTGGCAACAAGACTGAATGTCCACCAGCCTCCCAGACACTGGGTGTGAAGCATGGACTCTGCCCAAGTGAAGAGTGTTAATCCTGCTGGGGCTCTTGCTCTTTCTCCCAGCCAGGGTTGCCATGGCCACCACACCAGTGGACAGAAATACTGGTTGCTAGTTGAGGCTCAGTGTTTGTGTTCTCACTTAGCAGTTGTGTTTCACCCCCACCCCCTCCATGCCTTTGTCAGATGCAAGAGTCCCAAGCTGGTGCTGTTGCTCCTGTCCCTGGCTAAACAGGCTGAAATGCTGAAGTGACTTCTGCAAACCCAAATGCCTTAAAACAAACCAAAAAAGCCCCCCAAAAACACACCAAAAAGCCCCAAAGCAAACAAAAAAGAAACCAAGAATCTCCCAAAACAAAGCCCACAACAAAAAACCCCAAACACCCCCCCCAAAAAAATCCCAACCCATCCACCCCCACAAAAGCCAACAACCCAAACCCAGCCACCACCTTCCCTTCCCCCACAGCTTGTCCCTGTGGAAGGGGGGGATCCTGGATACCCCATGGTTTCTGTGCCTTCTTCATCAGGTCCCCTCAGCTGCCAGGGATGGCACATGAAACAGTTGTCCTCAGTGAGGAGTGGCAACTCCTTGGGGACAAATGACTCAGTTGGACTCGAGCTGGATCCAGGGGAACTCCAGAGTCTCTCCTCCCTCCCCTCACAGCCTCTCTTGAAGCACTTAGCCTTTCCTCCAGCAGGACCACCCCAGTCAGTTTAGCTGGGCTGTGGCTGAGGGAAGAGCCTTTCCCAGAAGATAAACTCAGGCAGAACATAGTTAAGATTCCTCTTAGCATCCTGGGGTTGTGTGTGGGAATCAAGATCCAGCTTGCTGAAATGCTGCAGATTGTCCCAGCTTCTCAGTGTGCTCATGCACAAGGCCTTTAATTAGCCCCAAACCTCTTCTAAGCCATAGTCTCTCTACTTCAGGACCCAAGAAGCCATTGGTGTCGAGGGTCTGGAGCTCTAGAAGAGTCTGCTGTGGGCAGCTCACTTCTTTGGTGACTTTTTTGGGGGTTGTTTGATCAGTTCTGTACTGTAAGGCTCATGGACACCACAGCCTCATCAAACCATGGAGACACAGAATGGCTCAGGTTGGAAGGGATCTCAGAGCTGTCCCCATGGGCAGGGACACCTCTCAGCTAGACTCAGCTGCTCAAGGCCTCATCCAGCTTGGCCCTGACCACTTCCAGCAAGGAGGCATCCACAGCCTCCCTGGGCAACCTGCTCCAGAGTCTCACCACCCTCCTACTGCAGAACTTCCTGAGATCCAGTCTTACCCTGCTCTCCTTCAGCTTCAATTCCCCCTGTCCTGTCTCTAGGCACCCTCTTGAAAAGGCCTTCTGCAGCCTTCTTGCAGGATCACTTCAGGTATTGGGAGGCAGCTCTAGGAGTTTCCCCCTCTCTAGGCTGAGCAACCCCAGCTCCCTCAGCCTGTCCTCAGAGCAGAGGTGCTGCAGCCTGGGTTAATCAGAACTGTGTGGAGAGGCTTTAAAGATCCCTGAAGCAGCAGGAGCAGTGCTGCTGGAAGGTGTGGTGTGTCTGTGCCTGTGTCAGTGGTACCTGAGCAGGGAGCTGTGGTTCCAGCCCTGAGAGGGGACAGCACCAGCAGACTGGGAGGAATTTTGGTACTGGCTGGGGGCCTGGAGGAAAAACAAACAGGGAAGACAAATGTGGAAGTACTTAATTGACAAG
This sequence comes from Colaptes auratus, assembly GCA_015227895.2. Taxonomy (NCBI): domain Eukaryota; kingdom Metazoa; phylum Chordata; class Aves; order Piciformes; family Picidae; genus Colaptes; species Colaptes auratus. Next base: position 29,641,560 of record CM026889.1, on the reverse strand, counting down.
ACACAAACAGCAAAAGCATAGGCCACACAGCTGGAGGAAAAGCTTTGTTTCCACAGCAGGTGCACCCCACAGACACAGTCTGCTCTGCAAAGCCCTCAGCACTTGCACTTCAGCAGAGAAATCCTTGCCCTGCTGTGAGTCACAGAAAGCAGCAAGAGCTGGGGTTGGGTGACTGTGGCTTAGCCTGGCCTTCTGAAGGCCTAAACACAGGAATGAGAGCATTCTCTTAGCTCCTGAGGAGGTTGCAGGTGTGTCTGACAGCCCAGGGAAGGGGTAGAACATATTCCCATCCGCCCAGACAGGCAGTTCTGAGCTCTCTGCCTTCCTCTCACAGCTGAGCAGCCAGCAGGGAGGAGCATGCTTCACCCTGCAGGTGTCTGGGGTCCCAGCAGCAGCAGCAGCAGCTCAGTGCTTGGCCTGCTGTGGTTCTCTGGTAGCCAAGTGAATCCTCTCCAGTATTTTTTGGTGTGTCAGCTCATTTAATGAGCCACAGTAAGCTGAGGCTGCAGTGCTGCTGCTCAGGGCTCCAGACTGAGAGCTGCACAGCTTCCACTTTCAGGTGGAGTCTGTGCAGGTGGACCTAGAGCTCGAAGGCCCCCAAAAACGTGACACAGGCAGGGCTGTGTGGGCTGGGAGGCAGAACTGGCTTTATGCTTATGGAAGTGGCTCTTGCCTGCCTCTCCTTGTTGTACCAGTGTAGGACACCACCTGAAGAAGTTTGCAAGCCTGCAGGCTGGGCTGAGGTCTCCTGGTGAGCAGGGCAGATGCAGCTAAGGCAGTCTGGGAAGCACACTTGCAAGCTGCCATGGAAACAGCCTCTTGAGCTGCTTCTCTTTCCTTGTGATCAATTTCTGCTGCTTAAGTGATTTCTTTAACTGGATTTCACGACCTGAAGCACCACTTGAGCCTTGGTACAAGTAGGTAGCAGAATCAAGAGCCAGGCTAAGGGCTTGGGCTCAGGCTGAGGGCAGAGCTCTGGTTAGGATGCCTGGCATGTCTGAAGCTGAAGCCTGGCAGGGATGGAAGAAGAGGGGCTGAGGGCCCAGTTCCCTGCTGTGCAGGGGCACAGGCCTTCTCCAGACCTGCTGCCTCTGCTCTGCCTGTTCTCACCTGGCAGGAGATGCTGATGAGCTGGTTCTGCATTCAGAAATGCAAAGCTGCTGCTGAGGGAAGTGTTTGTGTCCTCAAGTCCTACTGCTCTTCAGTGTTCTGGTTGGTGATGGCTGAGGGTATGGCCAGCCCTCCACTTACCACCTCAACCATAAGCAAAGCTTCTGCTTTGAATCCTTTCCTAGAACTCCTTCCAGTCACCTAGAAGAGTTCAGTCCATGTAGCCATATTTGCTCCTAGCATCCAGAGCTGCTCTGTTCATGTACAAAGGGCTCTTTCAGAGGTCAATGGCACAGTGGATTCTGCAAGGGGATGTCCCTGCTTACTGCAGGGGGTTGGACAAGATGCCCTCTAAGGGTCCTCTCCAACCTGATGGATGTTATGATTCTGTTACTCTAGAGAAGCCTTTGGCTAGTCTCAAAGTTGACAGCTGACTGAGGTTATGTTTTGGGCACAGGCAAAGGGAAATGTTAGCTGTCTCTTTTCCCCCCCTGTAGCAGTCTAAAAGGCAGAGTCTGTTGCTCACTTGAAGCCCCAGAAGAAGACAGTGCAGTTCTGTCCCCCTGCTGTGCCTGCTCTCTGGTGTAGGGGGTTAAGTGGAGCTCACACCATCTCAAGACCACCAAAGTCATTTACCTGTGCCACTAAATAACATTCTACAGAGTTTAAAACCTGGTCTGCCCTCCCTCTTGGAAAACTGGTGCTTTCAAACCCAAATGAACAGAAAGGCTCAGGATGTGAGGTGCTGTGGGCTGCAGCTGGAAGTGGATTCTGTGCCCGAGCCTCCTCGCAGCCGTGCCTACCGCACCACTCACCTGCTGGGGGTCTCCCTCTCCTCTTTGCTCTGCAGTGAGGAGAGTTACAACGTGACAGACTACTCCCTGAGGGACCAGCTGGTGGTGCAGCAGTGTGACAGCGAGGACCTGACCTCCTCTCCTGTGAAGAACACCTCGACCATGCTGTACTCGCGGCAGAGCTCCGCAGCTCACCTCTTCCGGCTGGCAGCGCTCAGCAACCACGCCGGGGAGCGCGTGGAGCTGCTGCTGGGGACAGAGACTCAGTGAGTAGAGGGTGACTGCTGCTGCTGCCACCTTTCACCCTAACCCTCCTCAGGGCAGTGCAGAGAGCCCAGCCTTTGTCTGGTAAGGTGAAACAACCCTCTGCCTGCAGTGGGCAGTGCTGGTGTCCTGCTGGTCCCAGCCAAGCGCTGGCGCTGCCACCTGGGAGCTGTTGGTCCTGCACTGTGTGGATGGCAGTGAACACCTCCAGCTTCATCAGCCTTGCTGATCTCTAACGAGAGGCACAGCAGGGTGCAGCTGTGTAATGCCCCTAGACCAGAGTCACTGTCACTGGAAGGCAGTAGTGTCTCCACACCCAGTTCAGTTTCTCTACTGGAGTGTCCTCCAGAGAGGACTCGGCCGTGGCAGTGTCCCGTTGGTGTCATTCCCGGAGGTCACAGCTGTAGGGCTGGTGGTGGAGTGGATGTGCTGCAGCCCTGCCAGCTGCAGAACCCAGTGCTAGGTGCTGTAGGTCTTCAGGCTGGGAACTCCCCACACCTCTGCCTTGGGGACTGGCAGATCCTCAGCCAGGGACTTCTGAATTGTCTTCTGGGTGTCAGTGGGGAGGCAAACAAGAGCAGCAGGGCAGAGTTCAGGCCTGTGGGTCTCAGGGGGTTTAGGGGAGCTGGGAAAGGAATTCCCATTTCATTTATTTTCACTTTAAATGGCTTCATAGTAAAAAAAACAATCAAAGCTGTGCTGCATAACACAGCTGCTAGTAAACTACACAGCCTAAGGGTCACACACTGCACTGTGCAGGGCTCCTGGTGGTTAATGTCAACTGCAAACAGCACCAAAGTCCCCCAGTGGGTTTGGTTTAAGTGCTTCTCCAGCAAGCCCCAGAGCTGGAAGTCCAACACAGGTTTTCTGGGCAGCTGAGCTGTTGAGGTAGTTTAGTTTATCATCATGGTATCATTTTTAATGTTCTAACACTACAGCTTTAATATATACAGAAGAATGCGAGGAGAAAAGAATAGACCAGGTTGGAAAAGACCTTTGAGCTCATCCAGTCCAACCTCTCACCCAACACCATCTGATCAACCAAACCATGGCACCAAGTGCCTCAGCCAGGCTCTTCCTAAACACCTCCAGGGATGGGGACTCCACCACCTCCCTGGGCAGCACAGCCCACTGGCCCATCTCTCTTGCTGGGAAGAACTTCTTCCTCGCCTCCAGGAAGCAGTTCTAACTTTTTAATAGCCACAAGCAGAGTTATGAGCTGGAGGAGTCAGGCCCAGGGGCATCCTGGGGCAGGATGGTGCCGGTGCAGGCTGCCCTGCTGCAGCCCTGTGTCAGTGACTGCACTGGTTGGGTGGTGCAGCGGGGGGACCAGTGCTGGGTTAAATGGGAGAAGGAGTTTGGCAGTGCCTGGGGAGGCTGTGCTGGGATAGAGTTGGGCCTTGTTGGCCTGGCACAGCTCTGGAGCGTTCTGCTTTAGGAAGCAGCAACAAGCAGTGTCTTGTTCTGCGGGGGGCACGTACCCAAGAGCCATGTCCGCTCTGCGCTGCCCTTAGCATCCCCCGGCCCTGAGAGCGGCCGCTGGCGTCCGTGCCAGCCGAGCTGGCCCTGGGACAGGGGAGATCAAACAGTGCTCCAGACAGGGCCTGGAAAAACTGACAGCCTGGGCTTAGCTCTCAGCACTTAGAATAAGCCTGAAAGGAGCTACAGAGCATGAAGGAGGCCTGGAAAAGATCTCACTGTAAAGCCAGCAGATGATTCAGGCTTGTTTGGGAGCGGGGTAGGAAAGGCAGTCCAGCTGCAGTTGTCTGGGCTGCTGCTGAAGGGACTTTTTGTTCTGCAGATGTATTCTTGACCTGCTGGACACTGAACCAGCAGCAGCAGGCTGGCACTGTTGCTGCTGAGAGGAATGGCTTTAGTTGAAAACTACCTGCTTTGTAAACTAGAATAGAATCGATTGGAAAAGACCTTTGAGACCATCCAGTCCAACCTCTCACCCAACACCATCTGACCAACTAAACCATGGCACCAAGGGCCTCAGCCAGGCTCTTCCTAAACACCTCCAGGGATGGTGACCCCACCACCTCCCTGGGCAGCACATCCAATGGCCAATCTCTCTGGAAAGAACTTCTTCCTCACCTCCAGCCTAAACCTCCCCTGGCACAGCTTGAGACTGTGTCCTCTTGTCCTGTGCTGGTTGCCTGGAAGAGGAGACCAATCCCCCCCAGCTACAACCTGCCCTCAGGTAGCTGTAGACAGCAAGAAGCTCTCCCCTAAGCCTCCTGTCCTCCAGGCCAAGCAACCCCAGCTCCCTCAGCACTCTAGGTACAGAAAAGCTTCGCCCTGAGGAGGCTGGGAAGGGAAGCTGCAGGGCCAGGCTGGCTGCTTTATCGAGCACCTTTTGCACAAGTGAAGCTGAAATGTTCTTGCTGACACCCAGCTTTCCAGCACAGTTTGATCCTCTTTGGTTGCTTGCTGTGCTGCCTGCGTGGGTCCCACTATCTCTGCTGGGTCAGGAACTGTCAGAAGGGCACCAGATAAGAGACACAGCACATGGACTATGGATCAGCATGTGCTGAAACTGGGAGACAGCCTGGCCTGGGCCCTGAGAGGACACTCCCAGCAGCCCTGCTGGATGAATGACTCCTGCTGCATTTATCAGACACTTTGTACATCAGATGGGTGGTTGGGGTTTTTTTGGAGCTAAGGAAGCAGCATTGGTCACAGACTGCAGGGATGCATTTTACCTGCATTACCTAAAGGTGTATGAGACATCAGGCTTGGGGTCCTCATGCTTGTAAGCTGTTCCCTTACTCCAGTTTGCTTCCCAGTACTGAAGTTGGAGTAGCAGATTAGCAGCGGCAGTGTGACACCTTCTGGCCAGATGGGAGAAGAGGGGAAAGCAGATTTTGCTTCTTTCTGTAGCCCAGTAAGAGAGGCAAGAGGAAAGCCAGCCTCTTGGGAGCAGTTGGAGAGCCTGAGCTGGGAGCCAGAGCTGTCCTTGCTGTTTGCAGGAGCGACCGAGCTCGCTGGATCACGGCCCTGGGCCAGGACAGAGACGGACAGACCACGGACAGGACCAGTAAGTGAGAGCTGAGGAGATTCTGGGCAGGGCAGCAGAGATGCACTGCCCTTAGAGGGGAGGGGAGCAAGGGGGGCCTGTGGGACAGTGTGAAGAGGTGTACTATGAGCTGCTGTGTGCTACCCTGTCTAACCGAGCCTGTCTTTGCACAGCTCTGACTCAGGTAGAGATCACCCGGACCTACACGGCCAAGCAGTCTGATGAACTCTCTCTCCAGGTTGCTGATGTGGTCTTGGTTTATCAGAAAGTGGCTGATGGTGAGTGAGTTTTGCTGTTGGGAGCCATCTGTCCCCTCTGCAGGGGAATCCTGCTAGAAAGATCCTGTTCCTGGTAGTGTTGGCCCTACAGTGAATGGAGGCTCAGCTTCCAGCAGTCTCTGCTCAGGCAGCAGCTGCTCCAAGTAACTCAGGGCCTGGCCTCGGTCCTAGAGATCATAGCTGCAGGAAGGATGTGCTGGCCTTGAGATGTGGAATGGTCACAGACAGCTTGAATGCTGCCTGAGAAGGTGGAGCTCAGACACCTGAGTGAGCAGGCAGCAGGTCTGCCTGAGAGAGACAGGCTGGGAGCGGTGCCATGTGCTCTGCTCACTGCCTGCTAGCTCCTGGGGGCTAGCCTGGGATCACAGGATCTCAGGGGGTGGAAGGGACCCAAAGAGATCATCCAGTCCAAGCCCCCTGCCAGAGCAGGGCCATACAATCTAGGTCAGGTCACACTGGAACACATCCAGAGGGGCCTTGAAAGCCTCCAGAGGAGGAGTCTCCACAACCTCTCTGAGGAGCCTGTTCCAGTGCTCTGTGACCCTCACAGTGAAGAAGTTCCTTCTTGTGTTGAGGTAGAGCCTCCTGTGCTGCAGCTTACCTCCATTGCTCCTTGTCCTATCCCAGGCAGCAAGTGAGCAGAACCTGTCCCCTCCCTCCTGACCCCCAGCCCTCAGCTATTGATAGACATTGATTCAATCCCCTCTCAGTCTTCTCCTCTCCAGAATAAAGAGCCCCAGGTCCCTCAGCCTCTCCTCACCAGGCAGTGCTCCAGTCCCCTAATCATCCTGGCAGTCCTCTGCTGGACACTCAGGGATGCTGGAAGCTGTCAGCACAGCAAGTGCCAACTCCTAACTCACTCTGACTCGTTCCATATGCACCCAGAGCGTGCTGCACTGCTTCCCCTGCACTGCCCTTCCAGTCCTTAGCTCCTTTCAGACTCGCCTCGAGGTACAGTGTGTCGGTGACACTCGCTCCAGGCAGCGTGTTCCAGGCTGTTGTGTCCCTAGACTGCCGCCCAGAGGCGGCGTGCCAGGCCGCCCCTGCTCCGGCGCCGCGCTGAGGCTGTGCTGTGCTCCGGCGCAGGGTGGTACGAGGGGGAGCGGCTGCGGGACGGGGAGCGCGGCTGGTTCCCCAGCGAGTGCGCCAAGGAGATCACCTGCCGCGCCACGCTGGACAAGAACATGGAGAGGATGGGACGCCTCCTGGGGCTGGAGACCAACGTCTAGAGGGGCCGCGGCACTCGCCCCGGCCGCTGGGGGCAGGGCCCACGGCTGCGGATGACGACGTGGGGCACCGAGGCACAAAGGGAGTTCCCAGAGCACAGCTTTGGGCGCTGTGCCCCCTCTCTGGTTTGTGTGGCCACAGCTCTGAACTGCAGCCTGGCTCAGGCAGGCAGAGATTTCAACTAGGAGTTTTCCAAGCGCTGGAGATCAGCCATGCACCTCTCTGACTCACCTAGTTCCTCCATCCTTGCCTCGGTGTATTCTTCCTCTCTCTGATTTTGAGCCTTCTGCCTTTCCTCCAGCAGCAAAACTCAGTGTAGGAGACTGAGGAGCAGAACCTCACCCAGTCCTTTGAGCTGGAGGTGAGCAGCAGCAGTGCCTAGGAAACTCCAGTGTCAGGCCCTGTACCAGAGCATGTCCCTGGGACACCTCCTGGCTGTGTCACAATCTGTGCATCAGCTGAGCTAGAAGCCAGTTCTAGAGTGCCCTGGGAGTCACACAGAACTCTACCTCTGCAGCACAAGTCCCAGCTGCCCCAGACTCTGAGGGAGGATGACAAAGCTGCCCCAGGCTGCAAGAAGACTCCAGGAGGCCTCAGACTGCACAGTGCTGGGCCCCTGCTTTCAGAGCTCACCTCGGTGCTGCCTCACACCTGCCTGTCTCTGCTTTAGAGGAGACTCCTCACAGTTGCACTACACCCAGCACCCACACAGCTTGGGCATCCACAGGCTAGCTTTGGGCTTTCACACCAGCCACCACCACTGAAGTTGTGTGAAGGAACTGCACTCACAAAGTCAAAGCCCCTGCCTCCTTTCTGTACATAGGTGTGAGTTTGTATCATAGACCCCCCCTCCCCTTCTCCAGCACCAGCTGAGAGCTCAGCAGCGACAGTGCAGGCTCCATGCCCGGGAGCAGCGAGGGGAGAGCTTCCCCTTGCTGCTGGACACCACCTGGTGACTGGGGTGGATGTTTGCCAAGATGCACCTGTGACAGAGCACAGAGAGGGAGGCAACAACCCTGTGCAGGAGCCTTCCCTGGGCAGCCTGGCTGTGGCTCTCCAGCCATGGAAGGTAATTCATGGAGAGTAGGCTGAGAAAAGAGTGGAGAGAGTCTCAGCTGAGCAAAGACTTATTTAACACAGTGAAAAAGAAATGACTGCTAATGTTGTAACAAATCTCCTTGTACCCAGCAGGTGCTTAACAGCTGAATGTATAAATCCTGGCATTAATTTTATTCAGATGTTTTTGAATCCCCCTGTATATATTTTTCATGCCTAGTTCCCCCTCCCCCTCTCCCCTCCAAAATGCTGTAATGGTTTTGTAAAGACTTTTGGGTTCCCTCCCCCCCCTCAACCCCCCCCTCTGTTTTTTCCTATTGTTGGACACAGTTCTTCAGGAATGAAAGACTTCTGTGATTTTATAGGACAACAATCAATAAACCACTTTGAAATTGTTACTAAAGAGAGCTTCATCCTTTTGCTTAAGAAATGCTCAAACTGCAGGCCAAGGGCATCCTGGCCTGCAGCAGGAACAGTGTGGCCAGCAGGAGCAGGGAGGTCATTCTGCCCTGTGCTCAGCACTGCTTAGGCCACACCTTGAGTCCTGGGTCCAGTGCTGGGCTCCTCAGTTTAAGAAGGACATTGAGAGACCTGAAGGTGTCCAGAGAAGGGCAACAAAGCTGGGGAGGGGTCTGGAGCACAGCCCTGGGAGGAGAGGCTGAGGGAGCTGGGGTTGCTCAGCCTGGAGAAGAGGAGGCTCAGGGGAGACCTTCTTGCTCTCTGCAACTCCCTGAAGGGAGGTTGCAGCCAGGTGGGGGTTGGGCTCTTCTCCCAGGCCCCCAGCACCAGAACAAGAGGACACAGTCTCAAGCTGTGCCAGGGGAGGTTCAGACTGGAGGGGAGGAAGAAGTTCTTCCCAGCAAAAGAGATTGGCCCTTGGGCTGTGCTGCCCAGGGAGGTGGTGGAGTCCCCATCCCTGGAGGTGTTTAGGAAGAGCCTGGCTGAGGCACTTGGTGCCATGGCTGAGTTGCTCAGATGGTGCTGGGTGATAGGTTGGACTTGAGATCTGAGGTCTTTTCCAACCTTATTCTCTGATGCCAGTGCCCATCCAGCACTGTTCTCTAACTGTTGGGATTCTACGTTTCAGAAGCAGCAGTGCCACAGCTCCTGCTGCTGCTCCCCCAGAGGCACTTCACCTCTGTGCCCTTGAACCCACACCTAAAGTGGAGGCTCAGGAGAGCATCTCCTCTGCAGCTCTGCTGGTGACAGGGAGATGGGAAAGGGCCAAGAAGAGAAGGCTCTTCAGCTGTCTCCCCTGTTGACAGAGCGTGGCTGCAGTGGGGAGGGAACTGCAGCCAGAGAAGCATGTTAGGAAGGGCAGTGTCCAAGTGGGTCTTAACTGCTGGCCACCTCGTGGCACTAAGCCCCACTCCAGGGGCCTGTGCCCAGCATCTCAGCAGAGAAATGGCTCTTCATGGCCAGTCTGAGCCTCCCCTGACAGACACAGCATCTTGTCCCTGGATCCCAGGAGAAAAGCTCTGCACCTCTCCACAGCTCTGGAAGCTGCAGAGAACAATGAGGTCCCCCCTGAGACTGTTCCTCTCTGAACCTGACAACCCCCAACTCCTCAGCTGCTCCTCCCAGCACCTGCCTGCCACCCTTCACCAGCTCTGCTGTGCTCTTCCAGCTTCCAGGACCCTGGGACCCAGTCCATGGGCACACTGCAGACAATAATCACATAACCAGGAGAGAAGGCTGAGGCAAGGCCCTGTGTAGAGCCCTGGTGAGGGGGAACTGTTGGATCCAACTCATAGAATAGAATTAACCAGGTTGGAAAAGACCTTGGAAATCATCCAGTCCAACCCCTCTCACCCAGCACCATCTGATCAACTCAACCATGGCACCAAGGGCCTCATCCAGGCTCTTCCTAAACACCTCCAGCAGTGGTGACTCCACCACCTCCCTGGGCAGCACATCCCAAGGGCCAATCTCTCTTGCTGGGAAGAATTTCTTCCTAACATCCAGCCTGAACCTCCCTGGCACAGTTTGAGACTGTGTCCTCTTGTTCTGGTGCTGGGTGCCTGGGAGAAGAGACCAACCCCCACCTGGCTACAGCCTCCCTTCAGGGAGTTGGAGAGAGCAAGAAGGTCTCCCCTGAGCCTCCTCTCCTCCAGGCTAATCAACCCCAGCTCCCTCAGCCTCTCCTCCCAGGGCTGTGCTCCAGACCCCTCCCCAGCTCTGTTGCCCTTCTCTGGACACCTTCCAGCAGCTCAACAGCTTTCCCAACCTGAGGACTCCAGAACTGGGCCCCAGGACTCTTGTCTCATGCAGCTGTCATCAGCACATCAAGCCAGTCACAAATGCTGCAAACCTGTTGCAGTGACTTGCAGTGCAGCCCTTAGCTGGCACTGGGGTACATTTAGCAGCTATCCATTCCCTCTTTGCCCCACCTGCACAAAGCCTGAGCAGAGGAGACTCCAAACGGTGGCTTCTGGTGAGCAGCAGCACCCTGAGGAGCAGTGGCTCTCCTGGAGCAGCTGCTGCCACGAGTGCTTTCCAGGCTACACCACTCCAGTCTGCACTACACAGAAAGGCCCTGCAGCACCTTCTGCACAGGGCCCCCCTGGCAGGCCCGGCACGGGGCCCCCCCCGGCATCACCTCTCTCCAGCTCTGCCATTCTACTCTGAAGTCCAACAGAGCTCGACCAGGTCTTAGAGCTCTAAACTGCTTCTCCTGCTCTGCTCTCTGCCATTAGCATTTGTCCAGACAAATGTGCAGAAGCTAAGGGTTTTGTGTGCTGCTTCCCCCCTCCCCTTCCAGCAGCTCCACAACAAATTTTTTCAGCCAATAAAAAACCAGAGGTGATCTTCTCACTGTCCTGCTGTAAGGGAAGGGAATGATCTAACCCCACATGCCTTACTTCCATCCATGTGCACACACACACCAGCATCTCCCATTTAATTCAACAGCCCAGCAGAGCTGGAAGGCAGCGGAGAGTTTCCTACCATGAAGTCCACCTTCCTTTGTGCAGGGCCTGGGCTCTGTACCCCTTCCTTACATCACTTCCCTCATCAGGATTTAAGCAAGTTGACAAAAACAAGAGGCCCTCAGTGGCCTGAGTTTCATTCCACATGATGCAATTCAACCCACGTGGTGTCAGGTGGGCAGCAAAGCAGGGCCACAATGCAGCATTGTCCTCCACCTCCAGGAGCACCTCTGTTCTCCTTGCACAAAGCTCATGTGGTAACAGAAAAGGTAAAAGCAGCTCCACCTGAGCCCATCTCAGCCTCATGAAACAGTTTCTGCGCAGCATCAAACATGAACATCACACTCAGAACTGTCAGGGCTGGAAGGGACCTCAAGGCTCAGCCAGTCCCAACCCCCCTGCCATGGGCAGGGACACCTCACACCACAGCAGGCTGCTCACAGCCACCTCCAGCCTGGCTGCAAACACCTCCAGGCAGGAGGCTGCCACCACCTCCCTGGGCAACCTGTGCCAGGCTCTCACCACCCTCCTGGGCAACAACTTCTTCCTCACAGCCAATCTGAATCTCCCCCCTTCTAGTTTTGCTCCATCCCCCCCAGTCCTATCCCTCCCTGACACCCTCCAAAGTCCCTCCCCAGCTTGCTTGGAGCCCCCTGCAGATCCTGCAAGGCCACAATGAGGTCTCCTGGGAGCCTTCTCCTCTCCACCCTGCACAGCCCCAACTCCCTCAGTCTGTCCTCACAGCAGAGCAGCTCCAGCCCTCTGCTCCTCCTCCTGGCCCTTCTCTGGACACCTTCCAGCACCTCCAGAGCCTTCCTGGCACAGAGGCTCCAGAACTGGACCCAGAGCTCCAGCTGTGGTCTCAGCAGAGTGGAGCAGAGGGGCAGAATCCCCTCCCTGGCCCTGCTGGCCACACTTCTGCTGCAGCCCAGGCTCTGCTTGGCTCTCTGGGCTGCCAGTGCTCACTGCTGGCTCCTGTTGAGCCTCTCCTCCCCCAGCACCCCCAGGTCCTTTCCTTCAGGGCTGCTCTCCAGGCAGTCCCTGCCCAGCCTGTATCAGTGCCTGGCACTGCCCTGCCCCAGCTGCAGGACCTTGCATATCTTAAAGTACAGAATATAAACAGGGGAAACAAGTGTGTGTTAAAGTACAGAATATATAGAGGGAAACAAGTGTGTGTGACCATCCTGTTCCTCAGCACAGTCAGGTGGGCAGAACAGGACTGCTAGAAACAAGCCTAGAGCCAATCTAGGAAACCTCAGGTGCTTTGTGCTGGAAACCACACAGCTGGTGCTGCTCTCAGCTCCACTGTACTCTGCAGCTGATTTCCAGCAGCTGCGTGGCAACAACATCAAACTGGAGATCCACACCAAGGTCAGGATGAATTCATTACCATCCCTGAATTCTGTGTAATTCCATAACCTGGACTTCCAGAAGCTACTGGAAACTCCCAGCAGGCAGCAGCTCCCAGCAGGCAGCCCTCATCAAGGTCACTGTGAGCTGGGCAGACAAGCAACCATGGCTAGCCCTGTAACAAGGCTCAGATAAACCCTTCCCAGCAGCAGTACCTCACAGACTGTTTCACAACCTGATGCCATGGCTTTACCCTGCTGCTCAGCTCAGCCCCCCACAGCCAGTGGGATGGGGAAGAGAATGGAAGGGATGCAAGGAAACTGGGAGGCTGAGCTAAAGACAGTTCAAGTGAGAAAGCAAACAGGGGTGTGCCAGCAAAGCTGCACAAGGAATGCCTTCACTCCCACCAGCAGGCAGCCCCAGGAGAGCTGAGCTCCACGGTGCCTAAGGCACTTGGGGAGACAAACACCACAGCTCTGAATGTCCCTCCTTTGTCCCCCAGCTTTTGTTGCTGAGCAGGGTGGTCTGTGGCTGGTGTGGGATCAGCCAGGACCAGCCAGTTCCAACCCCCCTGCCACGGGCAGGGACACCTCACCCTAGAGCAGGCTGCCTGCCAACCTGCCCAGTCGCAGCCCTTTCACCACGCCAACCTGCGCTGCTCAGCAGCCACTTTCACTGCTAACAGCCGCGGCCATGCCTCAGCCCCCTGCCCAGCCTCCCCCTCAGCTCTGGGCACCACCTTGCCTCCCTCATACCCCGATTTCCAAGTCACACGGCCTAACACAGTCAAATGAATCCATCCCCACACAGATCAGCGTTCATTAATTCCCCCTTCCACCTCTCCCTTTGGATTCCAGCCCTCCACAGTCGCGCCCCGAGTCCTCACCTCCCCCCAAGGCCTCCCCGTTGAGACGGTCGGAACCGATGCTTCCCTCTCTTACCTGAGCTCCCAGCGGGTCCCGGTGGGTTCTCGCAGCCCCCTTTTCCCCCACACAACCGTGGGCAGCTCTGGGGAGCAGCGGAGGGGGGTGGGGGTCGGGCCCGGGGGCCGGCCGGGAGCGGCCGCTCCCGGCCGGCCCCCGGGCGCGACCCCCCACCCCCCCCGGGGTGCTTTTGTTTTCCCCCTCACAAACACCAAGCGAAGCACCTGAGGCTAAACCAAACTGATTAGGGCTGGGAGGGTGCTTGAACTGCTTATTGTTTGCAGCTGTGTCGAATTAACGAGCTCGGCATCCTCCAAGGCGAATAGAAAAGCAACGGTCCGGGAGCTGGGGTCTCCGACCTAACTGATTTCTTCCTCGGGGATTGAGGCTCAGTCCCCCCCCCCCCCAAGCCCGGTGGCCGTTGGGGTCGTTTAGCAAAGCACACCCAACAGAGTCACCGAGGAGAGGTTGCACTTGGCAGGGGAAACCCTGCAAAGCTTGCTCCCGCGTTAAGGATAAACCTGCAAATCAAAGCAGAGCTGCCAAGTGCCAGCAACTTGATGTCCACCCTCGGTTTGTAGCTCCATCTCCTCCTCCTTGCTGCAAGCAACAAAGTTCGACCCCCAAATCCAGCCCCCCTCCCCGAGGGTTAAAAGCAAACAGAGCTTTGATCAAAAGCAGTTATTCCCACCCCGGCCCCAACTTGAAGTCCCAAGCACAGTGGGAAGCATTCAAAGCAACTCAATGAACTCTTTAGGAGCTAAGAACAGGTGAAATAACCTTTTAAAAGACATTGCTTTTAATGCAATATTATCACCCATACACGGTTTGGGGCTCTTTGAAACCCCCCCCGCCAAAACCAGAATGCAATGAAACCCCAAGGTGTCCCCCACCATGACTCTTACCTAACCATCTTCTTCTGTAGCCTGAAATTTTTAGTCAGAACTGAAGACAGATGGGCACGGGGGGAGGGGGGGGGGGGGGAGAAAAAAAAGGAAAGATGAACGTAATGATGAACTTAATGGGCTGAAGAGGGTGGCAGAAGAGAGCATTTCTGAAAGCTGTTCCCTCCCACAGCCCCAACTTTCACAAGGGTTTTGAAGTGGAGTTTAATTAAGCCCTAATCACCCCACTCTGTGGAAGTGCTGGTGAGGAGGCTGGGAAAACACAGTGCCTGCCATTGCCCAGCACCCCCAGGCAGGAGAGGAGGTGAACAGCTGGGGCCTTAGAAGCAGCACTTTGGCAGGGTGGTTTCTTCATTTATTTTGCATTTCTGGGTTTAGAAAAGAAAAGAACCAAACCAAACCAACCAAACAAACAGCCCACAGACCCCACAAGCTACAGCAGGACAAGAACCATACATCAACTACCACTGCTAGCTCTGCATTCCCGGCCTTGCCAAGGGCTACACAGAACACCATGCACCTACGGACGACACGCCGGCTACCTGGAGAGAGCTGCTCCTCAGGGGGAGGGAATTAGCAACTTACCCTAAAGGAAAAAAGGGGTTTTTCCCTCTAGCTAAATAAATGCTATTAAAAAAAAAAACAAAACCCAAAGAGGAGGAGGAAAAGAGAGAGGTGAAGAGGGCTGGCTGTGTGGGGAGGGAGGGGAGCGTGTCAGCTGTAGCGTTCGCTCTGGAAGCGAGGGGCGAAGTTGCGGACGCTCTCGTTCTCCTGGGTTGTGATCAAGTCTATGATAGCTGTCAGCACTGCTGTCTCCCTGGATTTCACATCATCCCAGTCCACAGGATGGGGGCTTTCTATTTTCTCTTGTAGGAGATCATCAAGCTCTTGTCTCAAATTCTGCAGTGGTTGGAATGAAGGGGAAAAAGGCAGCAGCAGTTAGAGCTACGGGCGACAGCAAGTTCAAGGGAGGTGGTTGAGGCCCTGTCCCTTGAGGTGTTTAAGACCAGGCTGGACGAGGCTCTGTCCAGCCTGATCTAGGGTAGAGTGTCCCTGCCCATGGCAGGGGGGTTGGAACTAGATGATCCTTGTGGTCCCTTCCAACCCTAACTGAAACTATGAAACTAAGCTGGAATTAACCAGCTTGGAAGAGACCTTTGAGACCATCCAGTCCAACCTCTCCCCCAGCACCATCTGATCAACTCAACCATGGCTCCAAGGGCCTCAGCCAGGCTCTTCCTGAACACCTCCAGGGATGGGGACTCCACCACCTCCCTGGGCAGCACAGCCCAAGGGCCAATCTCTCTGTGCAGGATCCCTTCAGGTTCTGGAAGGCAGCTCTAAGGGCCTAGCATTTTTACCTCTTCTGGCAGAGGAGCCTTTTTGGCTGCAGTAGCCTTCAGCAGCCCTTACATCCATTGGCTGTTTCAGGATTAAAACTGAATCAAGGTCTATTCAGCTCCTCCTTGGAGCTGGAACTTCTTACTGCCAGCTGAAAAGCCTCACCTCCATGTTTCCATATCCATGGGGATATTTCATGGACTGATCAAGCCCCCCCTACAGCTTTTGCTATGGAACTAGAGATGAAACTCCTCCTCAGACATGTTTAAATCCCAGCTATGATTCTTCTCTGAAGCTTCTCATTTTTCATTATCCCCAAGCATTTTCCAGCAGAGGCTGCCCTGGTTGAAGAAGAACATCCTCCCCCAGGCTGTGATGCCTCAGCAGCCACACAGCCTCCTTAGGCAAGCTGTTGACAAACCCCATCTGAGCGTCTGCTCCAAAGGCAGGAGGTCCCCTACTGCTCACTTCTGCCCAGTGATGCAGACTGTTCACAATCTTCTCTTCACTGCTAGGTTGTAACTTGCACTCCTCCACGCCCTCCCAGCAGACCTTTGTGCACCTCAACTCTCACTGGAACATTGAAAACACTCCCTGCCTGCAGTGAGAAATCAGTAGCTACAGAGTGCTACCCCACACAGAACCCTCCAAGAGCAGCCAGTGTCCCACCCTTGAGAGGCAGCAGTCACCTTAACTAAGTGTGCTATCCTGGCTGGAGACTGGAAGACAATCCACTCATCCACGGCAATGGTGTCCTGGTCTTTGTCCTTCTGAATGGAGATATCTCCCCCAAAGAACAGGAGACAGTATGGAGAGACCTCTGTGCAATCATACAAGTAAATCTGCAGGAAGACAAAGCTGCCCATTACCCTTCAGAACACCCCCAGGGGCATCAGTAGGGCCTTAAGGAACCTCCTAACAGAAGGCCAGGAGGTGATTATTCACTCATGCATGAAGATGCAAGACATGGAGTAACCCAGCTGGAGCAGGTACAGGAAATCAGACTGGCCAGGGGCAAAGGACAGTCCCACAGAGCCCTTCCTGCCAAATGGTGGAACCAAACCAACCACTCCTCAGCAAGCAGAGGAAATAAACAAACCTCTGCACAGTCAGAAGTGTGAGGCTGGATTGAAATGAAGTAAAGTCACAGCTGCTATGGCCTGAACCTTGAACCACACTTTGCCCCTCTTCCCCCAGGAAAAAACCCAACCACAAACCCTCAGGAGAGAGTCATTTGTGGGACAATACCACCAGTGTCACAAAGAACATCAGCTGAGGGCATGTGAAAGGAGTGACCCAAGACAGGAAGGCTTCCAAATGAGAGAGACTCTTCCCCTCCCCTTTGAGCCTTGGCCCAAGCCTAGCAAAGAGCTGCAGCAGGTAAGGGACACCAAGAGGAACCCTCCACTTACACTGCTAGTTCTCATCTTCAGGTGGTACACCAGCCAGTTGTAGTGGAACTCTGTTTCTTCCACATTCACTGATTTGGGGTGAATGTTAACTGTCCCATCTGTCTTGGTGCAGACTTTCACCCTTAGCACAGAAACAAACACACAAACATCAGAACTCTCTCCAGAAATATAATGCAGATGGCAGGGGGGGGATCTTAGGGTTAAAAATCAGGATCTTGAAAGTGTAGCACAACCATGTCCCAAGCTCAGCACTCCTCCAATCCTCTACCAGCATCATCAGCTCTGAAGGGACAGTCAAAGGAACCTGAAGTCCTTGCCCAAAGGATCCCAGCTGCAGCTACAGGATGGCTTTTGCAGGCAGCACCTCTCTGCATGGAAGAGGTCTGATATTTTTGTCACAGCTGGTATTCCCCTTCCAGAGGAAGGACTCCAAGGTGACCTAAGCAAAGTTTCAAGCCATTTCTTGCCTAGTGCACCATAAAGATTGAGCACACAGCCAGCTCCACCATGCAGCAGAGAGACTAACTTCCAGCAGGTTTGCAGACTCAGGATCATGGAATTGTTTGGGGTGGAAGAGGCCTCTAAGACCAGCAAAAGTCCAACCTTCAATTTAAGGCCACAGTGGCCATTAAACCATGCCCCCAAGTGCCATGCCCACACATCTCCTCAACACCTCCAGGGATGGTGCCTTCACCACCTCCCTAAGCAGCCCATTCCAAATCCCTGAGACCATGCAGTGCCAGGGCCAGAGACACTCCCCCACTGGCCCAGGATGCTCAAAGCCTTATCCAGCCTGGTATTAAAGGCTTCCAGGGATGAAGCATCCTCAGCTTCCCTGGGCAACCCACTCCACTGTCTCACCACACACAGAGTAAAGACCTTGAGGTTCCCAGTGAGCCCCCCAGTCACAGCACTGGTGCACACTGGACCCAGTTTACCAGGGAGTATCTACTGACAGCATCAGCTGTGGGCAGGTGGGCACCACACAATTTCAGGTACAATTCTGGCTACCTGCTCCTACTCCTTTCACAGAAGTCACTTTGCTTGGTTTGCACTGCAGACAGTGCTTGCTTCCAGCTTGCTGTTTCGACACTACACATGAAGAAGAGCTGACCCAAACGTTTCTTAGCCCTTCACTTTGCCTTACATCACTTCTGTGCCCTGAGCAGTGGGCTGTTACTGTGAGGAGCAGTTAATGAGAACAAAGGGCCTGGTACCAGCAGTAGTGCCAGATCAATACACCAGACTTTCTGGGCTCTATCTTGCCAAACAATAAGAAAGGAGAGAGTTTCAACTGCTGCTGCAGAGCCAAGGTGATGGTAGCTCTCCTTCAGCAGCAGTCTATGGACAGAACATTATCCATGGCATAAAAGGCACACAAATTACTGCACAGGCCAGCAGGGATCCAAATGTTAACCCAAGGCTAACAATCCCATGCTCTTCATCTACCCTTCTTAAGCAGAGCAACCTACAGCCATGACTTGAGCTACAAAGCCTTAGTCAAGCACTCAAACCACTGTTGAAGGATCTGATGCAGAAAACCTCTCCAATGCAAGCCAACATAGAATCATAGAATCAACCAGGTTGGAAAAGACCTCAGAGGTCATCCAGTCCAACCTGTCACCCAACAGCTCATGACAACCAAACCATGGCACCAAGTGCCACAGCCAAACCTCTTTTGAACACTCCCAGGGATGGGGACTCCACCACCTCCCTGGGCAGCACATTGCAATGGCCAATTCTTCCTGGGAAGAACTTTCTCCTCACCTCCAGCCTAAACCTCCCCTGGCACAGCTTGAGACTGTGTCCTCTTGTTCTGGTGCTGGGTGCCTGGGAGAAGAGACCAACCCCCACCTGGCTACAACCTCCCCCTCAGGGAGTTGGAGAGAGCAAGAAGGTCTCCCCTGAGCCTCCTCTTCTGCAGGCTAAGCAACCCAGCTCCCTCAGCCTCTCCTCCCAGGGCTGTGCTCCAGACCTCTCCCCAGCCTCGTTGCCCTTCTCTGGACACATTTGAGTGTCCCAATGTCCTTCTTAAATTGAGGGGCCCAGAACTGGACACAGTATCAAGGTGTGGCCTAAGCAGTGCTGAGTTCATCACAGCAAACCCTTACATTTTCCTCTTCTTGCTGAAGCTGGGCCGGATCTTTGCAACCTTTGGATACAAGCCAGCGCAGATGACTGCTTTGAGCAGCTTCTCATTATCTGTGGGAGACAGCAGAGGAATTAATGTAGTGCTGCACACAGGCTTCAGCTGTCTCACACATCTCATTTCCTTCCATTTTCACCTGAGTTGGTATTGGATTTGGGATCCTTGGGGTCTCTGCTACTCACAAACCCAGCTGCGAGGAGATGCTCAGCAAACTGTCCCTTCATGTTATGTAGCATCTAGGAGACAAAAGTGGTCCCAGAGTGATGCTGTGCTAAAAAGCTTGTCCCTCCTCCCCCCAGAGGCATGCTTCTCTCCCTCAGTCAGGCTTTACCTGCAGAGTATTTGCAGACAGGAAATATTCCCAGCAGTAGTCCTTCTCTGTTCGGAAACCCCGGCGCCGAGTCTCCTCCCAGCCCTACCAGGGAAAACCATAGCTGGGAGAGGTGCTTGTGAGTGAACCCAGAGACTAAAAGACAGCAAGAACTGGAGCTCACACAGCCAATTCACACCTTCCTCCACAAGAGAGAAAGCAAACCCTTTGATCTCTGTTTATGGCAAAGCAGCACAGAGCAGAAACCCACAGCTTTACAGCCCTGGAATCCAAAGCTTGCTTTGTCTGTGCTGAGGGAGTGCAATCCAGCCAAGCTGCACACAGCTTCACCTGCAGGTATGAAGAGTCCTGGGCCAAAGCTGCACTCCAGGCCACTCATTTCCTTCTCACCCCAACACTATACAGGTACATCTCCAGCACTTAAGTCAGCCTCAGCCTCGTGTAGAGGCCAGAAGAACAAGAGTGAGTTACTCCAGTGAGGTAACAATAACATTATCACAGAATTATTGAGGCTGGAATAGACCTCTGAGATCATCAGATCCAGCCTATGACCTAACAGCACCACACTGGCCAGGCCATGGCACTGAGTGCCACATCCAATCTTCCCTTAAACACCCCCAGGGACAGCGACTCCACCACCTCCCTGGGCAGTCCATTCCAGTCTCTAATTCCCCTTTCCATGGGGAAGTGCTTCCTAACTTCCAACCTGAACCTCCCCTGGCACAGCTTCAGGCTATGCTCTCTCCTCTTGTCACAAGTTGCCTGGGAGCAGAGCCTGACCCTCACCTTACTACAACTTCCCTCCAGGTAGTTGTACAGAGTGGTAAGGTTTTCCCCTGGGTCTCCTCAAGGCTGAGCACCCCCAGCTCCCTCAGCCTCTCCTCATCAGACCTTCCCTCCAGTCCCTTCCCCAGTGTTGTCTCTCTCCTCTGGACCCACTCCAGCACCTCAGCATCTCTCTTGCAGTGAGGGGCCCAAAGCTGCACACAGTGCTCGAGGTGAGGCCTCACCAGTGCTGAGCACAGGGGCAGAATTCCATCCCTAGTCCTGCTGGCCACACCGTTCCTGATACAGGCCAAGATGCCATTGGCCTTCTGTGCCAGCTGGGCACACTGCTGGCTCATGTTCAGGCAGCTGGCAACCAGCACTGCCAGGTCCCTCTCTGCCAGGCTGCCCTCCAGCCACCCATCCCAGTCTGTAGTGCTGCAGGGGGTTAGTGTGGCCAAAGTGTAGGCCCCTGCACTTGTCCTGTTTTCTTCAACTCTTGTGGACAAGTCTGTGATAGAAACAAAGTCCCTGAGTCCAAAGACAAGACTCCTCACCACTGGAAGGGTGAAAATTAAGAGTCTGTTTCTGTAAAAGGCAAGGAGTACTACAGAGCACAAACTCCTGAGTTAAAAACCTGATGAAACCCCTGAGAGCAAAGGCACAGGACTGGAGTTCCAGAAGAGAGCCCTACCGTGAAAGCATTCACCACAGTGAGATGGTCACTCTTGGTGTTCTTGGACAGCTCCTTCCTCCTGGCATCTGCTACTTTCTCTTTGCCCTAAGAAGAAAGAGAACCTGTAAAACATTCATAACTGTGTTCCTCATCAAGATCCTCACCTGCAGCATGCAGGAAAACGAACAGGAAATGAACAGACAGGAGAATGAAAGCTACTGCCAAGAGTCTGTAGGCAAAGGCCCCTCGTGGTAGGGGAAGGCAAGCTTTTGCCAATAAACATGTAATTAACACAATGAAGTGCTTGAAGTTAATGCAATTAACACAATGAAGTGCTTTTGTACTGCAACATCCCACTAAGTCCTGATTTCCCTCTCAGATTCTCAACACCTGATCTGTAATTCATGGTATCAGTCAGGGTTGGAAGGGACCCCAAGGATCAGCTAGTTCCAACCCCCCTGCCACAGGCAGGGACACCCCACACTAGATGAGGCTAGATCTAACTCTCTTAGAAACTTTACCAGAGGAATGACAAAAGGGTCTTTAAAGCTGAGGCTGGCTGCAATTGTAAGCACTGGATCCAAGCAGCAGAATAAAGCTCCAAAGAGGATCATTTTCCCAATGTGTGGCTCGACGGGCAGTCGGGCTAGATGGACGCCCAGGGGAGTCAGCTCTTCCTGTCTGTCCAAAGCATTCTGTCAGAAGAAGGAAACAGGAAAAAAAGAAAGAATGAACAGCATTTGAAATGGGGAGGATTTCCTTGAAATAGCCTCTGAGCACACCTAGAGGACAAAGGAAAGCTGGGGGCACAGCTAGCTGCAGCGAGGTCTGACAGGGAAGCGAGTGAGCAAGTCGTGGAGCAAGCTCTGTCAGATCCAAGAAAAGGGCAACCAGCTTTAGTTGTGTTTCAAGCTGCTCACTAGGGCTCAGTGTGCCTCTGGACAAAAGTATGAAGGATTAACAACACTTGAGTGTCTTTCTGTTCTCCTGATCAAACTACAAATACCATCAGAGCAAGCAGTGAGTGGTACAAATGTGTCCCTGCTCTCCCCTTCCCCAGCGTCCAAAGAGACAATAACACACAAGACCATTCTCCCATAAGCTTTATCTGCCCACAGAGAAAGGGTCTCAAAGTCTCCTCTTGGTCTCTGCTCCCAGGCAACCAGCAGCAGAACAAGAGGACACAGTCTCAAGCTGTGCCAGGGGAGGTTTAGGCTGGGGGCGAGGAGAAAGTTCTTCCCAGCAAGAGAGATTGGCCCTTGGGATGTGCTGCCCAGGGAGGTGGTGGAGTCCCTGTCCCTGAGGGTGTTCAAAAAAAGACTGGCTGTGGCACTTGGAGCCATGGTTTAGTTGTCAGGAGGTGCTAGGTAATAGGTTGGACTTGATGACCTCTGAGGTCTTTTCCAACCTGCTTGATTCTATGATTCTAAGTCTTCACTAACCTGCCTGAGATAGGAAGGCTCAGTGGATGCAGTCATGAGCAGGGTGTTAGAGCAGCAGCTAAATATCTGTAGGGTGGGCTGCAGAGGCATCACAGAATGGTTTGGGTTGGAAAGGACCTTTAGAAGTCACCTAGCCCAACCTCCCTGTGTTTTAAGCCATTTAGAAAGGTCCTCAGGAACTATGCAGCCTATGAACATCACACATTATGTGGAATTACTTCCTCTGCTCAGCAAGGATAGATAAGCTCTGCACAATGCAGTAAGGGGCTGCAAATGTCCAGACCTGCACAATCAGAACTGTCTGAAACACAGCACAGTAATGTGCTTCTGAAGAGATTTGTCCTTGCAGTGCATTAAGCAAGACTTTACCAGCTCCATTAGGTGATTTATGGCCAAGAGGACGGCATCACGAGATGGTGGATCCATGAGCTTGCTCAGAAAAGAAGCAATTCCACCAAGCTTTAGAATCTGAAAGGGAAAAAAAAAGGAAACAAAACCCAAACCCTGCAGCAGCTGGAGAATGATGGCTACCTAAAGCTAGTAAGCAGTGACCACACTAATTAAAGAAAGGGTGAGCCATTCCCAGCTGGAGCTCGAGCTCACACGGTCGTGTTCATCCTTGGTTCCTCATTAGCATTAGTGAGGAATCTTGAGACACAAGGAGCTGTTCCCATCCAGCATGCACACACATGCTGGTTCTTATGCACCTCAATGCAAACTGCCCAACAGGCAACTCCTGCCACTTCTAAAGCCACTTCTGACTAGAACTCCTTTCAAGCATCACCTCCCTTCTTTTGCTCACCGACATTCCCACTGAAGCTCCTCTGGTTAAAGGGTAGTTGGGGGAGAGGAGGGGAGGAAGCACAGTCCCCATTTTTTGTGAATAGACTTCAGCTTTTGTTTACACCAGGCAGTTCTCTTCTGGCTTTGATGCCTCTAGAGACAAGCATGCACTGTGCAAGAGGTGCTGCAACCATCAGCTAAATGCTTTGTACTTCGGGTGTCACAGAACTCTGACCTGAAGACAACCCTAAGCTCAGAGCTGCATTAACTTAACCTCTCAACCTCCTATTCCAATGGGAAGAAAACAGCAAATGGGAAGATTCCTGTGTTTACCTTGATTTGTAAGCAGAGCTCTTCCAAAGGTGTCCTCAGGATCTCTGGGAGCTGGTAGTCATCCAGGAGGCTGGCACGGAGTCCATTGTAGAGATGGTAGCAGTGGCCTGGCTGAACTCTGCAATGATTTCAGGCAACAACTGTTTGTTTGGGCTTTCCTCCCCCCTATGATACTGTGACACTGTGGCTGTGTTTGTTTCTGAACAGCTTTCCAAGCTCCTCAAGGAGTCAGAGATGAAGTGTGTAGAAGCCATTTCAGCTTTCTGAACTGACCCATCAAAAAAGGCATGCAGAACACAAACTCCTGTCAGCTGCTCAAAAGAAGCAGTGGAGAGACCAGGGAAGGTCTGAACAAGGAAGTAAAAATTCCACAAGGTGTTTTGAGGTGGATTTAAGGTAACTTGGTAGATGGCTAACTGATGTTAAAGTGCAGGCTGCTGTGACTTTAACTTGTTGTGGCTTCACAGATCAGGTGGGAAGGCAAAGACAACCAACAGAACTGAAACAAGATGCAGGACTTCTTATGGGAAGGAGGAAACTCAGGAGTTAAAGGCAGCACCAGTCAAGCCAGTTCCCTAACACAGGAATCATTCTTTCCCCAAGAACAAGAGGGAGTTGTGCAGGGATCTACTGCTGGGCAGGAAACCAAATCCTGTCTGCAGCACACCTGTGCCCCAGGGCTGATGGAAACCCTGCCCCAAACTCTCCCCCCATCACTCTTACCTTCCTGCTCGACCTTTCCTCTGCTTGGCATTAGCTTTACTAACCCACTCTGCTGCCATGGTGCTGATGTTGTTCTGGGTGTCAAAGTGAGTCTCCTTTATCTTCCCCCGTCTATAACGAACACGACGTCGTCTATTGTGATGCTGTTTGAACCAGAGAGGGAAGCAAAGCAGCTCTTCAGCTCTGCAAACTTCAGCTGGGATTTGAGAGCCTCCTTCCCTCCCCCAAAGACAACAACAAAAAGATCTGTTTGGAGTTTTCATTAAGAGTTATGTTCCCAAGCAGCTCAAGCAAGAGCTTGGTTTGTTCTCCCAGGCTTGGCAGAAGTCCCCACATGGAGTTAGGAAGCCTGCAGGGGGGACAGGCAGCTCAGATTTATCAGGTACAGAGTCACTGTAGTAACATCCAGGCTTTGATTGTTTAAAACAATCAAAGGAAAGCTGCTGTTTAGTCTACGAACATGTCTAAAGATAGAGCTAGAGGTGAATGGTACAAACATGCATTGCTGGCTCAAGCTGCACCAGGGGAGGTTCAGGCTGGATGTCAGGAAGAAGTTCTTCCCAGCCAGAGAGATTGGCCATTGGGATGTGCTGCCCAGGGAGGTGGTGGAGTCCCCATCCCTGGGGGTGTTAAGAAGAGACTGGATGAGGCACTTGGTGCCATGGTTGAGTTGATTAGATGGTGTATGGGTGATGGGCTGGACTCAATCTCTTATAGAGTAGATTTAACCAGGTTGGAAGAGACCTTTGAGCTCATCCAGTCCAACCTCTCACCCAACACCATCTGATCAACTCACCCATGGCACCAAGCCCCCCATCCACTCTCTTCCTAAATGGGGTGCTCTCAAAGGCCTTTTCCAACCTGGTTAGTTCTGTTTTATTCTATTCTATATCTGATGATTTCTTTTGCTGCAGGGATGACATCTCTGCTCTGCACACTCAGCTCTTTACCTGGTCTCTGCAATGTTGGTAGCAATCACAATCTTCCTTACTCCTGGAGGGGTCTTCTTAAAAACCTGCAATTACCCAGGGCCCATTTACACATGTGGCAAAATGCAACTCAGGCTTCATGAGATTACTAGATTTTTCTGGTAGTAGTAGTGAAAATAGGACAATAAAAGCAGAGCATACCTGGGTCTGGTTAACAGTGGGCATCAGTGAATGTAAAGGAATGATAATAAACCTGTCTGAACAGTAAAAAAAAAGTCAGTAAGAGAGGTGGTGTAAGCACAGAGGAATTTGGCAGGAAAATAACAACAAAGAACAAATGAGCAATGCAGAACAGAGGAAATACTGCTGCAAGCCATCTACTGTTTCTTGCTCTGAATTCAGAGGCTCATGGAGCAGAGTGGCTGGTTCTAAAGTAAAAAGGTGTAAAGGATTTGGCTGTATTTTGCTGCAAGTTGAAGATAAGATATGAAATGATGTAGAGTCACTCATATGTCACTTTTCTATTCTCAACTCATTAAATAATTGCTCAAGCTTCATAAACTGACCACCCTCCTCCTCCTCCCCCCAAACTGACCACCCTCCATCTTCCTCCCAAACAAAACAGCTTCATCCATGCAATGGCCACAACACAAGCTGTAAGGACACCCAGCTGAATTGTCAAGAGCACAGTTAGATGACAATCTGAGTCATGCAAACAAGACAAATTGAATTGGGTCAGACAGGCACAGGGTATTTCAGTTCCTGTTAAAGGTTCTGGGAATAAACAGGATTCAGAGACAGCTGTCAGCAATGCCGGAGACAGAGGCTGCTGGAGAATCAAGGGAGGAAGTGAACACAGGATGAAGACAGTTTAGTTTTGAGTGGAAGTTATCATAGCTAAGAGAAAGGACAACAGGGAAAAGATGCAGATCTGAGATTCTGCCTCAGATCTTCCTCAGTATGGGAGTGAGCCATTGGGGCCTCGTCATTAGCAGGTGAATGACACACCATGGAGATGCAGGAAATGCTGAACACTGCAATCTGAGAGATCAGAAAACATCATCAACCCAGAGCAGGACCTGCAGTCCCATGCCAAAACTAAAGAGCTCAGCACTAACTCCACTGCTGGAACTGTAAAATTGCATTGTTACCTGATTTAAACATGACCTGGGACATCAGGAGATCATGCAGGGTGCTGATGTTGTCCCAGCCTGGCAGAAACACCAGAATTGCTCCATCCTGCATAGGGGGGAAAAAAAAGAGAGCAGGGTCTTCAGAGCACCTAAGCCAGGTTTAGACCACTCAGGCAGGAAAAGCACTGAAGAAACTGCACAGTGTGGATGTGAGGCAGTGAACATCAACTCCACTGCTCTTGCTCTCACCCCCCTCCCACTGCTGGGGAATTCAGAAGGGAGATTTAGTGGTGCACTGAAGAGGCTTTCAGAGAGTCTTCTTCAGCTGCTTCACAAAAGGAGCTTTTGCTATAGACTACAAAAGAAATGCTACCTTTGACAAACAAAGACCCTGGCACAGAAAGAACTAAGAGCCAACAATTCATTTGGAGGTTTATTACTTTCCATCAAATAACTAAGATGCCCAATTAATTTGAAGGCTTACTTAGAAGCTTAGCCAAAAGAAAAATGCAGCAATTGGATTCAAAGTGGTTGCTTTTGATCCACCCTTCAGCTACCTATCCTGTTTTCACTGGGATAATTCCTACTCTCAGTTAAAATCCAGGCTCCTTTTTCACCCCTTGCTCAGGAGGGACCATAAAGAAGCACATCAAATGTAGCTGTGAGCTTCCCAAGTTCATGTGCACAGCTCATGGTCAAGGAAAGGCTGAGGTGTGTGCTCCCCTGTCAGCATGGGCCCTACCCCATCAGCCATCTTCCAAACCCAGGGCTGAGGCAGCCATTAGATAGCTAAAGCTGTGATTCCTTTGCAGGAGGACAGAAATGATTCCTCTCCTCATCTGTGATGACCCAAACTACCAGCTCTGGCACTGCCAGCAGCCACTGACCACAGCTGAGCCCCAGCACTGAACTGTGCAGGTAGCAGACAGAAGGGTACCTCTTCTTCCAGAACAATGTGTCTGATCAGTGCTGCTATAAGGTCCAGGTCCACCTTCTCATCATCCATCATCTCCAAGGCATCTATGGTACCCTGTGAATACCTACCAGCAAGGAAAGCACACGTTAGTAACTTAGCACCACACAAGGTCACACACTGAAGTTTCTGCTGTAAGGCTCTGCCACCACACCTCTGTGACCCATTACTGATCCATTTATTTCTTTGTCTGTTCAGTTACTGTACCTCCAGTGTGCTCCTGAGGCTGTTCAGTGTGATGATTACCATCAGCCTGGAATAGTAAGCTAAGAATTGCCATGGTAGGCTTCAACTGCATTTCAAGCATCTACATGCTTGCCTTCCTCCTGATGGATTCAACAACCCCAGGACCTAAACAGTCCAAAGCCATCCCTTAATTCTCTCCCTCACAGGGAGCACAGGAGGCATCTCATCTGTTCAGCTCTTTGATTTCAGGAAAGCTAACACTATGGAAAGAAAAGACAGAGAGGGAAAGGGAAGAAGGAGTACAAATGGGCTGAGCAGAGGACAAGGCAGGCCTGACAGATATAGCATTGAGGATTCTGCCCTTGGAAGAGGGAGATGAAACCAAGCCCTCTGCAGTCATTGTGGTTACCAAGCTGGACACACAGACAGTCCCAAAAAATGCAGAGGACAAAAGACAGGAAAAGAAGAGGAAGATGCTGCTCCTGAAATAAATCAGCCAGGCTATCCAATTCATCAGCTTACACAGAGAGGCAAAGCTCTCAAATGCTGGCCAGCAAAACAATGTGTCAAGTGGCCAATCTCTACTAGATGCACAAAAATCAGCTTGGTTTTAAGCCACTCTAGAGGAGTATTAAAGTGGTCTGAGGAAAAGGTGGTGCTGAGGGTTTCTTTCTGCTGTGCTGGGTTTGTGGGGCTGTTCTGCTTGCTTTCAAACCAGCACATTTTGTGTTCTGTTGATTCTGAGACTAAAAGACTGTGAGATCTCTCTCAAAGGAGACTGAGAAAGGGCAGAACTCATCAGAAGACAGCTAATGACCAAAGCTCAAGGCTTCACTGTCTTCATGGTCTGAAGCTTCAGCACAGTGGAGACCTGAAGCTGCAGACAGTGAAGACTGCCATGGACAACACCACCACCATCAACAGCAAGGGACTGGCAGCTCCTTCACATGCAAAGGAAGCAAACCCTCTGTGGCAACTCAGCACTTCCACACCTGCCAGCCAACCGCACAGCCAGTTCCACCACAGCTGCTCTCCACAGGGCAGCTCTCCCGAATAAAAGCAGAGTTCTGGAAGTGGCTTCTGTGTCTCAGACAAGAAAGCTCCAGAAACACAATGCAAACAAACAAAGAGCCACTTGAGCACAACCTTCCCCGCAGCTGCCTCAGGTACTCCGGCCAGCGCTCCCTGTAGATCTCCTCCTTCTCTTCTTTCTCCGGCCGGCTCACGTGGCCCTGCAGGAAGCCTTTCTTCCAGCGGGGACGACGGTCTGTGCTCTCTGGAGCATACCTTTGCACCAAAGTCACAAGCACAGAGGCCTTCACATTTCAGTCACAAGCACAGAGGCCTTCACATTTCAGTCACAAGCACAGAGGCCTTCACATTTCAGTCACAAGGACATTAATTACAGAACACAGAATTAACCGGGTTGGAAAAGACCTTTGAGATCATCCAGTCCAACCCATCACCCAACACCATCTCATCAACTAAACCATGGCACTAAGTGCCTCAGCCAGGCTCTTAAAACACTTCCAGTGATGGTGACTCCACCACCTTCCTGGGCAGCACATCCCAAGGGCCAATCTCTCTTGCTGGGAAGAACTTCTTCCTCACCTCCAGCCTGAACCTCCCCTGGCACAGCTTGAGACTGTGTCCTCTTGTTCTGGTGCTGCTTGCCTGGGAGAAGAGACCCAGCCTGATCTAGTGTAGAGTGTCCCTGCCCATGGCAGGGGGTTTGGAACTAGATGATCCTTGTGGTCCCGTCCAACCCTGACTGAAACTATGAAACTATGAAAATACAGCTGGGTCTCCCTTAGCTTATTTACTGCTGTTGAAAACATACTAAGCAAAAACCCCAAACCCCCATCTATAATACTGCTCTGAAAACACACTCACCTCAGCTTCTCAATGACATCTTCAAGAAGATATTCCACCACAGGGAAAGTGAAGCCAGGTATGTGGATCATTGGACAATGATCTGTTGAGGAAGGCAGAGCTCAGTTTTTAAACAGCAAATGAAATATTGTACTGAGGTGACAGAGGCAATAAACACTCTTCACTATTTCTGCAGCACACTTGCCAAGAATTATCTGGGCTGGAAGATCATGCAGCCCAACCATCAATCTAACACCACCATGGCCACTAAACCACATCCCAAAGTGCCATGTCCACAGGTTTCTTGAACACAGGGTTTAGTTTGAAATTCTCATGGGAGCCACCAAACTCAGCTCCAAATAAAGCTGTTAAATAAAAGCAGCAGAGGTAGTAATCAGCTTCTTGTTCTCCAGCCTGCTCACCAGGTTCAAGCCACAGGATTATAGAATCAGAATGCTCCAGGCTGGAAGGGACCTCCAAAGGTCCAACCCCTCTGCAGTCAGCAAGGACATCCTCAACGAGATCAGGTTGCCCAGAGCCCTGTCCAGCCTCACCATGAATATCTCCAGGGATGGGGCCCCAACCACCTGCCTGAGCAACCTGTTTCAGAGTTCCACCACCCTCATGATGCAGAACTTGTTCCTAACCTCCAATCTAAATTTGCTCTACTCCAGTTTGAAGCCATTGCTCCTGTCTCTGCAAGCCTTTGTAAACAGGATTATGCTGGAAGACTGAACAACCAAAGGCTTCCATCTGGTTTCCCACTCACACCAAGACTTCTACAACATGGGAAGCATCAGTAAATACCTAAGATGAAAACACTCTGGAGATCCTGTCATAGAATCACCAAGGTTGGAAAAGACCTCAAAGATCATCCAGTCCAACCCATCACCACAGACCTCATGACTACTAAACCATGGCTCCAAGTGCCACGTCCAATCCCCTCTTGAACACCTCCAGGGGGGATGACTCCACCACCTCCCTGGGCAGCACATCCCAACGGCGAACGACTCTCTCGGTGAAGAACTTTCTCCTCACCTCCAGCCCAAACCTCCCCTGGCACAGCTTGAGACTGTGTCCTCTTGTTCTGGTGCTGGGGGCCTGGGAGAAGAGACCAACCCCCACCTGGCTACCTCCCCTTCAGGGAGCTGGAGAGAGCAAGAAGGTCTCCCCTGAGCCTCCTCTTCTCCAGGCTAAGCAACCCCAGCTCCCTCAGCCTCTCCTCCCAGGGCTGTGCTCCAGACCCCTCCCCAGCTTTGTTGCCCTTCTCTGGGCACCTTCCAGCATCTCAACAGCTTTCCTAACCTGAGGGGCCCAGAACTGGACCCAGGACTCAAGGTGTGGCCTAAGCAGTGCTGAGCACAGGGCAGAATGAGCTCCCTGCTCCTGCTGGCCACACTGTTCCTGCTGCAGGCCAGGAGACCATTCTGAACAGCAATTGCACAAGCAACCTGTGCTGACAATGAGGTAACTGAGGGCGAATAAGCGCCTCCAGTAGCTGGCACCCATTTGTAATACTGAAGTGATGACCTCTCTGGATAATCCTAAAATAGGAGAAGGGCATCAGAGTGCCTCAATGAGTCAAGAGGAGCAGTGCCCAGGAAGCAGGTCACCTACCAAAATACTCAGAGAACTTCTCCGCGTTCAGAGTCGCACTCATCAGGATCACTTTCAGATCCAGGCGGACGTTCAGAAGGTCTTTAATGATGCTCATTAAAACATCTGACTGCAGGTTTCTTTCATGAATTTCATCAAGGACCACATGACTGATGCTGGACAAGTGCCTGAAACAGAAGGGCAGGAAGGGAGACATTTGTTTTTAACAGAATTAAAGGAAGCAGAGGCCAGGCTGCTAGAAAGAGCTGGGCAGCGGAGCCAGCTCATAATCGTGTTGGGTCTATTAGGGAGGAGAACTTACTTGTCTGACTGGAGCCACTGCAGGACAATCCCCGTGGTACAGTATAAAATTGAGCCTTGTCTCCTTGGCAACCGACTGCAAGAGACACATCAACAGTTCCTCAGTTCTCCTCTGCACTTCACAAGGCACTTTAACAGCTTCCAAGGAGGACAGTCGCTCCAGACATGATGAAGTGCAACTCATTCTCCAGCCTCTCTCCCACAGCTCGATGGGAGGAAGGAGGACTCAGGCCAGAGCTGCAGCGTTTTCATTGATGGGGGAGGAATGATTTGTGATCTGATGGGCCCTGGCTCCCCAGCCATCATTTCTCACCATTTCCACACTGGCCTGCTGAGCCCAGGCTCTTGCAGCTATCTAAGCTCAGCACAGATGACAGCTAACAGACAGCAGCATTAACATCCTTGACTGAGGAGCAAAGAACCACACAAATGAGATTCTACAGACTCCAATTAACCTGCTGAAAGGAGTAAGCTGTTTCCTCTCACTGGCAGAGCTTCTCCCCATTGATAACTGAGGTCCCATTATTTGCTGGCAACGTTGCAAATCTCTCTTCCAAGTGGCAGATGACCCCAAATGCAAAGGTTTCTGCTCTGTGGCACTAGATCTACAGTCTCCTGTCAATGCAGCTAACTTCATCACCTGATCTCAGTGGGGTCACTCAATACCTAAGTGTAGCAAATACAGAGTTTTCCCCAGAAATATGGCTGCTAGCACCATTTCCTTGAAATTCATGGATTAGGGGCATCAATTTTATCTCTGTCTACAGCAGAACCCTTTGGAAGAGCTGGGAAGGGAGCAAGAGTCCATGGGGTGCTAGCCACTGCTGCAGGCTGCATAAAACACAGCAAGCTCAAACTTTTTGCTGTATTTCAGAAACCTTATTCAGGTCTGCACAGGAGCTCCCTTTGGAGGGGAAAAAAAAAATCCCAGAAGGAGAGCAGTTGTCCAAGCTCAGAACTACTTTTCAGGTCTTTCTTGGCTGAACTAGGACTGCCAGGGGAATGCTCTTACCTCTGCAGGCGAATTTGGTACCCTGTGCTCTTGCCACTGCCACATGCTTCTGCCCTTTCAGCAGCAACTCTCTCAGCCACCTTGGGGAAAAAAAAAACAATAAATGAAATCAAAAGAGTGCATTAAGAAAAGCAGGGTTTTGTTTCCCAAAACAATCCCCCAAGGCTGCTCTTCAGCTTCTATCAGCAGGAAATGCCTCAAACCAAGATGTTATGGAAACCACAAAGAAACACGCTCTGGAAATCCTATTTTCCTCCCCCACTGAGGGCAGTGCTCCCCATCAGCAACCCAAGGCCAGGTTTGCAACCCAGACAATGCTTTAAAGGACCACAACCACTTAGGCATTAGCAACACACTCACTCAAAGCAGGGTGAGCTTTTCCTCGTGGGAAGTAAGGTTCTGGAATCATTTGACACTTAACTACCAAGAAGAGTAATTGCTGTGCACTTAAAAGCCAAATTCTTGCTCATTAATGTACCTCTAAAAGGCCTGACACAGGAGTGTCAGTGGTGTTTGCTTTCATTGACATCTGCACTGCCCAAGCCAATTAAAATCACAGATGAGAGCCATGATTAAATTCAGGGAGGGATGAGGCTTGCAGTGCCAGCACTCAAAGACCAAAGTGTATGAAACTGAGGTGCATTAACAGGATTGTTGTTTGCAATAGAGTCCAAGGTGACTGAAAACACCCAAGAAGCCTCCTTCACTGTCCACTGCAGGCTGAAGGCTTATCTTGAGCTTTACATTTAGCATGAGCAGTTTCAGAGGTCATTAGGAATTATTTCAGTCCTTCACTTCCAATAACCCAGCAGGTTGCACACTCAGGTCAGAAGCTTGCCCAGGGATCCTAGCCCC
The DNA here is from genome assembly GCA_015227895.2 of Colaptes auratus. NCBI lineage: Eukaryota > Metazoa > Chordata > Aves > Piciformes > Picidae > Colaptes > Colaptes auratus. The sequence continues at coordinate 29,608,875 of CM026889.1, read as the reverse complement.
AGGAAGAAAGGTGTTGTCCATCAAGGATTACAAGCAAAGCAGTAATGTTTCCTCTCATTTACTGGGGAAACAAATCACAACAAGAAGCAAGTTACTCTGGGTAGGGTCAAACCCAGGCACAAGCCCAGGCTGGGTGCAGAGTAGGTCGAGAGTAGCCCTGAAGAAAGAGGCTTGGGGGTCTTGGTTGCTGAGAAGCTCCCCAGGAGCCAGCAGTGCCTTCCTGCAGCCCAGCAGGCAGCTGTGTGCTGGGCTGCAGCCAGAGGAGTGTGGGCAGCAGGGCAGGAGAGGGGATTCTGCCCCTTAGCTCTGCTCTGCTGAGACCTCACCTCCAATCCTGCCTCCAGTTCTGGTCTCCCCAGCATAAGACAGACACAGAACAGCTGGAGAGAGTTCAGGGGAGGCCACAAAGACGATCCAAGGGCTGGAGTGCATCTGCTATGCAGACAGGCTGAGGGAGCTAGGGGAGTTCAGCCTGGAGAGGAGAAGGCTCCAGGGGGACCTTAGAGCTGCCTTCCAGTACTTGAAGGGATCCTGCAGGAAGGCTGCAGAGGGACTTTTCAAGAGGGTGTCTAGAGACAGGACAAGGGGGAATGGTTTGAAGCTGAGGGAGAGCAGGGTTAGCCTGGACCTTAGGAAGAAGTTTTTTGGTATGAGGGTGGTGAGATTCTGGCACAGGCTGCCCAGGGAGGTTTTGGATGCCCCCTCCCTGTAGGTGTTCAAGACCAGGCTGGAAGAGGCCTTGAGTCTAGCTGAGAAGGGTCCCTACCCATGATGAAGCAGATGATCTCCAAGGTCACTTCCAGCCTGAGCCATTCTGTGATTCTCAGTTTGTCAACTTACTGAGATAGCACTGATCCTCCTGGGCTGGGTGCAGACAATCCTGCAGGTAGAGCCTTTCCCCCTCTCAATGTAGTCATCCAAGATGAACTGTGTCACCTGGGTGGTTTTGCCACAGCCGGTTTCCCCACTGATCACAGTCACTCGATTATTGTTTATCAGGTTGACAAGTTCCTGTTGCCAAACACAGGGGAAGCATTTACTGCACTGCTGCTCACAACAGATTGGGTTTGTGGTGAGCTTAGGAGCAAGTGTCACAGCAACTAAAGAAACAGACACTCATCTCTCTCTTGCCATACCAAAGAGCTCAGTTCAAACCTGTAGTAGATGCTACCCCTTTGCACTTCACATGCCTAAGGCTCAGGGCCTATCAAACCTGAATACTGCTTTGAAACTTAATATCCTGGGTGAAAACAACATGAAAGAACTCAAATGAAAGCATGAATTCATTTTTTAAACACTTTTCTCCCCTCCATTTGCCTTCTGTGGATCTTTAGAGTCACCAATTAATAACAACCCACAGTACCACTGATGTTATACTTGGACTGGGGAACTAATGGCTATAAGAGGGAGCAGTACAGCCACTAAGTCTGTGATTAAAGAGAATTAATTGGCATTGGCATTATATTTAATTCTATATTGGGCAAATGTTCAAAATTTTATGCATAAGGAAGCATGATTTATGTGGTGGTTAATTGCTCCACACAACAGCCAAATAACCAGGAATGGTCTAGAAGTTTAACTGGCAGAGGAAAACAGATAAATAAATCCATGCCTAAACAAAAAGAAAGAAATGCAGTTTAAGCATCTATACTTTAAAGAAAGAAAGTGATTTGACATTCCATCTCATTTGCATGAAGAATGCTGCCCCTGCTGAGAAAACCACAGAGAGCCCCACAGTGACTTCTGCACTGAGAAAACCACAGCGAGCCCCACAGTGACTTCTGCACATCACGGAGCAGTGAGCCTAAGCTGCTGGAGTGACACATGTCAAACCCAGTGTCACAGCTTCATGAAAGGCAACAAAGGTTTCCTGCTAGTCCCAGTCACACCAGGGTTTCCCCCCAGCTGACAGCAGAAATGCACATCCTTTCCAGTTGAACACACACTTACCTGCCTCATCCCATAGGAAGGCAGCTTCTCCCGGAATCTCTGAGGGGAAGAGAAACAGCAGCACATACCCTCAGTTAAAACTGCAACACTTGAAGCAATTCAAGCAACAACACAACAAATGTTCACCTAATATTTACCCAAACAAGTCTGATTTCATGTGTGGTCTGTTCAGCAAAGCTGTTTCAAACCAACACACAGACATCAAGCCACAGGACTGAGGCCAAAGGGAGAGCCATCTGCTCACAGCAAGGCTGTGTGCGCTGACAGCTTCACCTCTGGCTACTAGAACAATACCAATGACATGTTGAAGAGGCAGTTCCTTCAGAGCTCAGCTTTGTGCTTTCAGTTAGGGACATGAATGAAGGTTCAGAACCCACTAAAACCCAAGCAGAACCACCCCTTTCCCCAGCCCCCAGCCAGCTAAACAATGCATGAGCTTCACATTTTGGATTGTATGCCATCAAGCAGTTGCCCCCTTCAAGTCTGGCTGTGAAGCAGTGTGCTAGTGATGGGCACTGTGCAAATGCTGAATGCTTTTGAGCAGAGGGAGCACCATGACCATTTCTTAGTGAGTAAATGGTACAAAAGTTACATTTTCAGGTTGGTTTAATCAAATAAAACCCCCACAAAACGAAACAACACAGTGAAAAGCTTTTCTATTTAACACATGCAAAAGTACCTGCATTTCAATGTATCTGGGGTCAGATCTCTTCTTTCTTAGGTCCTCCTTCAGTTGCTCATCTAAGTCAGCATCCTGCTCATTCTTCTCAAAGAGGTACTCCACATCCCGATCAAGAGATGTCTTTTCCAGGACCGGTCTCTGCCTGACAGGAGCTTTTTCAGCCTGTGGTTTCGCCTTTGCAGGCTGCTCTGGAGCAGGCCTGAAGTTAAAAACAGAGAACAGAAACTTCAAAGACTCTTCAGGAAGTGCTTGTCCCCTGGGAATGAACCAACAAGGCAAAGCTTGGATCTGTTTGTGAGGCATCGCATCCAGCAGCCGCTTGGTCGTCAGGTGATGAGGACAGGGCACATGCCACTGACCCATGGAAACTCAGCAGCTGCCCAAGATTTTGCCTCCCTCTCTCTAGACATGTGGCATGGCTCTTTTCAATCAAAACAAAGCCAACAGAGCAATAACACACCTCCAGGGATGTGCTGCTGAGCCCGCTGCCCCATCGCTGTCCTGTACCCGGATCGTTCACCAGCGATCCAAACCCCTCACCTCAGTGGGCTCAGAGCAACTCTCCTGGCTGCCCATTCCACTGCTGGTGTTTAAAATCCACCAAGAACAGCTCCTGTTCCACTGAGGCTGAGAAAACATTCCAAGACTGGACAATAACTGAAAGATGGAAATAAAATGCCACTCTGGAAGGCTGACCCCAGAGATGGGGGGAGCTGAAAAGTCCCACAGAGCTACTCTCACAGGGCCCTGGAGATCAATTACAGGATTTTATGATTCTAAGTAAAAATGTAACACCCCCAACTGAAGAGTAACCTGGAGGAGAGCTTGACAGCACTGTTGCAGTGTGACAGCTCCCACAGCTTCTGTGTTGCTGGCTTTTACTCCACCACTGCTGTGTTGGGTGACCTCAAAGAAAGAAGTGACAGGACGAAAGGAAATAGCCTCAAGTTACCCCAGAGGAGATTCAGGGCACTTCCAAGCCTGGAAGTGTTCCAGGTCAGGTTGGCTGGGGTCTTGAGCAACCTGCTCTAACAGGAGGTGTCCCTGCCCACGTCAGAGAGTTTGGAACTAGATCATCTTTAAGGCCCCTCCCAGCCCAACCCAGCCTGTGAGTCTGTAGAGAGAGTATTTGTGAACCTCACTCACTAAACATAAACATTGCCTGATGCACCTTCCTACCAGCCTGGGGGCAGTCTGTTCAACTCCAAGTAAATCAAAGCATCACAATGGCATCTCCTTACCCATCCTCATCCCCAGACCACCAGGACATGGCTTCTTGCTCCTTGTCAGTTTTAGACTGGACGTTGTTCAGGAGCTGCATGATTTGCTCTTCCCTGCGCTCATCCATCCGCACGACAGCTCTCTGGGGAAAGAAGAGTCCCGTTCCCATCAGCCTTCAGCCAGCGTACCTATAGGCATTGCATTAACAACACCCCGATACCGAACCAGCGAGACTCTCAGGGCATGACTCGGGATGTTTAAGCTGCTCCTGAGGAGCGACTGCAGCACGCCGAGGGGAACACATCTTCCTTCCATCATCTCACACAAGCACTTAGTAACGTGCACGCCTCCGGGCCAAGGACAGCTCTGCAGAGGCAGCGGCAGAGAGGGACAGGCCGGTCCCGGCTGCTGGCCGCTGTCGGGGGGTCAGGCCTGTCGCGACAGCTTCCTTTTCACACCGCAGCCCCGCCGCTGCCGCCCTCGCCCACCCGCGGCCGGGCTCTCCGCCGGAAAGCATCGATCAGGCAGGCAGCTGTCCGCGCCCGCCCTGCCCGCCGTAGCCCCGCCGTGCCTGCCCTTCTAGGGAAGCGGGACGAAGGAGAGAGCCCCGCGGCTGCCCCTGCCTCGCGGCCGCCCCTCACCTGCTGCCGGTCCGCCTCCTTGCTCTTCTGGCCCTGCTTCCGCGCGTACCACAGCCCGATGTCGCGGCCCTTCAGGTGGCTGGGATGACGCCCGCGGCCCCCGCCGCGGCCTCCATGTCCCCCCGCCGAGGAGGGGCCGCCGGCGGCCGCGGAGGAGGCGCCGCCATCCCCGCCGCGGCCCCGACCCCAATCGCGGCGGTACTCGTAGCTCATGGCCGCCGGCAACCGGCTCCCCGCCGCCCGCTTTTTCCGCTGCCTCACTTCCGCCGCACGCCCCGCCCCCAGCAGCCGGCCCCGGGGGTTCGAGCCCCTCCTCCAAGGGCTCGAGCCCCGCCTCCACGGGCTCGAGCCCCGCCTCCGCGGGTTCGAGCCCCGCCTTCGCCTCCACCCCCGAAGCGCGTCCCTCGCACCTCCGCGGCGCCCAGCCCCGCGCTGGCAGCGCGGCCGTGGGGCGCCCCTGGGGAGAACCGCAGCGCCCCTCGGATAATGCGAGAGAGACACCGAAACGTGCCGCCGAGGCTCATCTCCGTGTGCAGCTCTCCTGGCTTCAAGCACAGATCTGATTCCCCTGCCCGAGGCTGCACAGAAGACTCCAAGGGAAACGGTAAATCTTGGGGTGCCCACCCCTTCTGCACCCGAATTCTGTGCTCCTCTGGCTTCCTTCTAAATGCAAAGCAGATATTTACACAGCTACCAGTTCTGGCTCTGCTGCTGCTGTGCACGGAATACTTAGTCCAAGTTCTCCGGGGTGTCAAACCCTTCAAATGAGATACAATTACACACTGCATTATTACCCTTTCAACAGTTAATTCACGTTCTTTTTGTTCCCTTGAATGCCACTGTGCAGCTCTAAATGCTTCTTCGGTCTCGTTTCTTTACATACCCTTCTGCCTTGTCTTTTTTTTTGCTATATGAATTACATTCATTTCAAAATTACCAACGCTCAGGACTCTGAAACAACCTCACACACTGATCTCCAACCACTTTTTAGGTGAAAAGCTGCTTCTGGCAAAGGAAACCCTCGTCCGGTGCTCAACTAAAGATTTGTTGTTTTCTTTTTCCCTTCCCCTCAGCCAGAGCCAACCTGTGGCAAACCAACACAGCAGCACGGCTCGCGGGGGGGGGCTGTGCAGCAAACATCTTGGGGGCTGTTTTGTGGCCATAGCCAGTTTCAGGTAGCTGGAATCTCAGCAAAACTCAGACTTCAATTTGAATGAAGAGACAAGTATGGGGCAGAGAGCAAGGTCTTGGAGTCATCAGCCAGCGAGCAGATGAACTTGAGGCTAGCCAGAGAAAAGAGAGAAAGGAGAGGACCAAGAACAGAGAGCACAAGGACTAGAGGACACTGAGGAACTTCACCTGAGAGGCAGTTACAGGAGGGAGCATGGGAGAGAAATGAGAAATCTACAGGAATCACTTCCTTACTTCTTCTTGCTTCTCATCCTCCAGCTGTGGCTTAGTGCAGCTAGGGAAGCACACTCCCTGGCTCCTGGCATTCCTCATCCTGCATGAACTTGAGGCCTTCTCTAGCCTGTAGTGAATATAAGTTGGAGTAATTATTATCCTCAGTTCTCTTATTTCAATATTCCAGGTCAGAAGATGTCTTTGATGCTAACCTGAAACACACTCAGCATGGAATTCTGGGCCCTGGTGACCACAGCAGCAAGCTGTGGCCACACTCTCAAGTGCCACTTGTCTTGGAAACGTTGCTGTGGCTCATGTGGCCCATGGCAGGGGGGTTGGAACTAGAGGATCCTTGTGGTCCCTTCCAACCCTGACTGATACTGTGATACTATGTTAGTCCCACCAAGAGGCTGGTTCTGTCCCTTGGATCTCCTGAAACACTACTGAAGAAAAACATTCTGGGGTTACCTTGAATCACTCAGGTTGCTTTGACAGAGTTCCTCCATTTGATCCCTCTCTCTCCCTCACAGTGCATTTGGGCACCTCAGCAGTGCACTCACCTGAAACAAATGGGATTTTGGTGCAAAAAGAGATTTCCCTGTGGGTGCACCCCCGCTCCTGCCTTTCCACATCTTCCACGCTGTGAAAACCCAACAGATTCTAAAGCAAGCACCTCAGGTTCACTGGTTTTAGTAGGTTTTGTAGGTTTAGATTTGAAAAGAAGAAAGCATCTGGGCCTTGTGGAAAGATCCATTTCATTGAATCACAGAATCATCATAGAAGGGTTGGGGTGGGAGGGACTACTCCACTCTGCTGAGAACCCACCTGGAGCACTGTGTCCAGCTCTGGAGCCTCTGTTCCAGAAGGATCTGGAGGTGCTGGAAGGTGTCCAGAGAAGGGCCACGAGGAGGAGCAGAGGGCTGAAGCTGCTCTGCTCTGAGGACAGCCTGAGGGAGTTGGGGTTGTGCAGGCTGGAGAGGAGAAGGCTCCCAGGAGACCTCATTGTGGCCTTCCAGATCTGCAGGGGGCTCCAAGCAAGCGGGGAGGGACTTCTGAGTGTCAGGGAGGGATAGGACTGGGGGAGATGGAACAAAACTGAAATGGTAGATTCAGATTGGCTGTGAGGAAGAATTTGTTGCCCAGGAGGGGGGAGAGCCTGGCACAGGCTGCCCAGGGAGGTGGTGGCAGCCTCCTGCCTGGAGGTGTTTGCAGCCAGGCTGGAGTTGGCTGTGAGCAACTGCTGTGGTGTGAGTGTCCCTGCCCATGGCAGGGGGGTTGGAACTGGCTGAGCCTTGAGGTCCCTTCCAACCCTGACAATTCTATGGTTCAGTATTTAACAGAGTGCAGATCAGAGGCCAAAAAAGCCCTCACAAAGAAGCCAGCCACCAAAGCACAGAAGAATGAGGCATGCTAAACACTAATTCTATGATTTTAAAGATCATCCAGTTCCAACCCCCTACCATAGGCAGGACTGAGTCAGGGTTGGTTGTGTAAGGATGAAGGGCTTCAAAATGGGTTTGTCTGGAGTGTACACCACAGAGTAGTCACAGACATGAATGCTGTAATTCTTGCAGCAGCTGTGGCTGGAGCCTAGAAAAAGCAGAATTTACTGCTCTGAGCATCTAAATCTGCAAATTAATTAAGAGAGAGAGGAACAGAACACTCAGGCACTCCCCTTGGAAATCATCACAGTGATACATACCAGGAGTGAAATCGTGTCCCAGAGTCTATCC